>JBBPDE010013569.1:0-11157 GCA_037974605.1 Nannopetersius ansorgii
CGACTAAAATCTCCAAAAAACTTTCCGGGTTTATGAAAAAGGGATAAAAGTGGTTGTGAGATGACTGCCTGATGTTTAGCAGTTGATCTCTGGAAAAAGTGATGTGGTCTGAGTGACCAAATGCGCAGAAAATAAACAAAAACAAAGAAAGTACTAGAGAGCGCAGTACCGAGGCGGCCATCCGCGGCGCCATCTTGTCCACTATTTTCACCATTTAAGTTTCTTTATTAGCTAGCAAATATATTTTTATTCGCTGCTGCCCTGCAAAAAGCCCCCTAATATAATTATAATGTGAAAACATATTGCACATATTTTTGTTTATCGTTGTTCACCCAACAACTGTCCAGTTTTTAACAGTATTAAAAATCTCTACTGTATACTTAATATACTTAAGTATAATACAATTCTATTTAGGTTCATTCTCAGTCTTGTGTCTTCTGTTTGTTTCCTCCAGCTGTTATCCCTATGCTTTTTTAACCACTGACTGCATTAACATTTCTGCAGTTTTAGCTGTTGTGGAAGGTCATCTACAGTTCATATCAGAGTCTGCAGTAAAATCTTAATCCCAAGGGACATTTAGTTATAGTCCTGCTTAGAAAGCAACGCATTGTTTAGTAGAGTCCATATGTGCAGTGGTGCCCACTGTTTTCTCCAGTTAAAATTTTAATTATTTATGTTGCATTTGGCAACCTGTTCAATATGTTACCCTTAAGGTGGATGAGCATGCAGAACCTGACCAATTTTTATCTAAAACTGTACACAGGTGTTATTTCATTGTATCTATTGTTATTCTAGATTATATTATTGCACCTGCTCTTCTGTACAGTGGGCAGGTGGCAGGACGCACGTACAAGAACACAATTATAGCCTGAAGGAACATGTTCGCATTGTGTTGTTTGTGCCGTATTAGCACAGGGGTGTAAACAGAGTAAGGACCTGTGGAGCAGAATAGCAGTATACAGTATAGTAGCATATAATGTTCTCATAGTAAGTTAAATGATATGACACCTTGTTAAATTTGTGGCGTAATCTCAGTTTATTTGCCTTATTAGAAAAAAAGGCCAAACCGTGTCTTATATTTAACCTCAAGTATAGTATGTAATGTATCCTTGTTATTTTTTTTCCAATTTGTTAAACTCAAAAGTAGAACTATTGTATTGTACATTAAAATGTGCAGAAAAATAGGGTAGGAAGATGTCGACCTTCCACTTTACTTACACTATATAGTATAAAACAATTTCTTCTCCAATTGTGTATGAGGTTGAGGAAGACTTTGTGGCCTGTGAGGGATTTGCCCATATCCCTGCTCTTGAGTTTATTCAGAATGGGTAAGATAAAATAAAGATGATACGTCGTTCAGATGGGAAATTTGCATTGTTACAAAAGTAGAGTGGGTTGAACAAAAAAGAAAAATAGAAGCAGCATAACCAATAGAATAAAAACTATAAAATATAACAAAATAATATAAAGTATGCACTCTGTAGAGCATTTGTGTTATTCCATTTAAGAATACCCTTGCTATTAAGCTGTTACTTGGTCTGCATTAATGTTTAAGACTCACTTAAATGTCAGCACCCAAAGTTTCCCAGCAGATCATTGCCCAGAGAATCACACACCGAGTGTTGCTTCTTATCCACAGGGTGTCCTGGTGTCCTGGTACCACCTTGGTCAAGGTTCCTAGTGTCCTGAACCGATACTAAATGATGACGTGTACATATTAGAGGTTACTGATTGGTGGTCGCTAGGGTTACGCCAGTGTTGTTGACTGAATGTTAGCATTAGCGTTAGCATAATGTTGCTTCTTTAAGCCTTGCCTGGTGCCAATTGCCTCCGTTTTGTGGCAAACAGCCACAAACCAAGGGTAAGAAATAAAACCCCTCTGATTTCACCTATGCTGACGATTGTAATGATGTCAGGTTGATTACCTCAGATTAGAGTGCTCTCTAACTGAAACCAAACTGAACAGAGTAGAACCGAGTAGAACCGAACTGAACCAAACCGAGCCGGTACCAGTCAGCAGAGACCCCCCTTTATAGACCTTAGGTTTGAAAACTTGAGTGATTTTACATACATTTTCATTGATCTAGGCCAATCACTCATTGCCGATGTATTGAACAGGTAATTAAAAAAAATAATAATATACATTTTTTTAATTAACAGGTACGATAAGTCTTTATTAGTCTCACGGGTGGGAAATTTGCATTGATACTGCAGCGAAGCGACGTAGACAGAACAAGAGAAGAAAGCACAAGCAGCACAACCTAGAGAAAAAAAAACCTCACAGTTGGTATGTATACACACAGTGGGTATCTTCAGGAGTCCAGTAGCAGCAGACATTGAATGATATACAGTAATATTGCGCAAGAAAATTGCACATACAAGAACCATTGCACACTTGGCTCTGAAAGGGTTACTCCTGCAGGATCACGGCTGCTGTTTTATCAGAGCGCTGCCACTCGTCTGGTCGTATCTCCCTGCAGTAACTGGTCTCGCCTCAGGGCTTCTCTGATTTGTTTGCCTGCATGAAGTTGTTCTTTGAACTCCAAGGTCTGGTCACCTTCTCAGGTGCCAGCTTTTTCTAGACAGACAGGGTCTAAACCCAGATTCAGCCTTTCAGGACAGACAGATTTGTCGGAAAGCAATAAATTGTAATTATTCAAATCACTGTATTCGTTGTACACTTTTAAGTTGTTTTGTGAAGACTACAGCATTGCAGCAAATGGCTGTCAGTTCTTTTTTTTGTTTTTCAGTTTGAGCACTTGCATCAAAGGAGAGGTTTAAAGACTTTATTTGGATGTCTGTAGAGTCACTTGTATGGAGATGCACTTTTTATTATCTTTTCCATTCAAATGAAAGACAAGAGAGGGCAGTTTCCCTAATGCTGCATAATTACAAGTGGACAAAAAGGCCTTTTCATTGGAGAATCCCATCGACGGTATAATTCAGTCTCAGACTGGCCTTAATCTGTGCCGGAAAACCGGCTCATGACTCTCTCTGGACTGAAGCCAGACTCGTTTACTGCACTGACAGCCCTTTTAAACTAACGTAATTTGGCCACAGAGCGGTGGTCTTTGCCGTAGGGCTGATAGAGCAGGTGAGTTTGTTTGTCCTTCAGTGGATCCAAGCCTGTGTAGGTTGTATCATTAGTCTTTTTCTGTCTCTATTCAAGTAGTCACACAGCACCACAGGGTATTTCAGCTGAATAATTAAAGAAAAATAAAAGAAATATACACTAGGGCTGCACAACGTGGACAAAATATCAGGATTGCAATTTTACTGCTACGTACTGGGTTCGTGATTCCTTAAAAAAATGTAAAGCGCCAAAATCATCTTTGTCTATAAATATTGTTTCAAATGTTACGTTTAATTCTCCCATCCATACACTCCATATATAGCCTCAAAAACGGTTCGTTTTCAGCTTTTAGTTTTGTGATGTCACAAATCTAATACATTTAAATATAAGATATATAATATAATAATATTGTGTCTACAGAAGTTAACCCCGCCTTTGCACAGATTCACCTTTAATGGTTAAAAATTAGACTTTTGTCAGATTACATGGAGACCTCGATTAATCAGAACACCCAGTAACTCACCTGGAGCTTTGATTGGTCACCCTGTCAGAAACACTGTGATTGGTTAGAGGCTAATTTGTAATATCAGTTTTGTTGAGAGCGATAGACAAACAGACAGATAGCTAGACAGATTTACTGGTTGATTGATTGACTGACTGAATGATTGATCGATTGGTCTAATGGCATTGCATTCAAATATGTAGCCTTTAATATGGAGTTGATACAGTCATGCTGGAATAGAAAAGGTTCTTCCCCAAACTGGGTCCACAGAGTTGGAAGCATGGTGTTGTCCAGAATGTCTTGGTCTGCTGGAGCGTTAAGATTGACTTTTACTGGAAGTAAGGGGCCCAACCCCTGAAAAATATGTTCCAATACTTTTGTCCATGTAAGTATGTGTGTGTATGTATATCCCATTGCAAGCTTGTATATAATAGATTCTGTTTAATGCATTATCCTGAAGAGAAATGACAAATTAATAATATATTGGACCATATCCGTTATGAATTGTAGTCATTCATGATCTATAGTCATTTTGTTCATGTAGTGTAGTTTGATACTACACTACATGAACAAGTAGTGTAGAGTAGTCTGAAAGAAAGAAGGAAAGAAAGAATCACAAACCACCCAACCAACCAAAAGTCTCCTCCTGGGTATTTAGTGTGTGTAGCTGTGCTCTGTACTTTCAGCTCTTCTTGTCTGTGCTGTTTAGAAGTTTCCTTTGTTAGGGCCGGAGTTTAAACTGGCATTTCGGAGGCGGATGAGGCCTGTTTTTCCTTCAGCCATCTCCAGCATGAGATTAATTGTATGAATTTCATATGGCTGATATCACAAAGATATGATTAACACACTAACTCCATTAGTGCTCCTGTTTTACGAGACTGCTGGAAGAGGTAAATCAGTTTATCCACAAAACTGTGCAGCGCTTCTGTGCATGGAATAAACTGAACAAACGCTTTTAGACACCACAGGTTTCACCACTGATCCCTTTATTTCACAAACTGCAGGTTTTTATTCTGGTTAAACTGGAAAGTTGTTGATTGAACTCTAAATGAAAATGTGTGAAATAAAGCCAGTTTCCTTTCTAAGATGAGAGAACAGTGCAGGTCTGACTCCTATTAACTGGTTGTTGGTGATACAGAGTGAAATTCTAAACTGTCCTTTAACTTTAAATGCACTCGTTACAGTTTCAGCACTTAATAGCTCCTTAAATATCTAACACTGGTCTGGAGATCCGCACTATCATTATTATTATAATTATATTAGAGAGCTTTTTTTAGGGCAGTAGTGATGAATAGTAAAAATATTTTCTGCCCAATAAAGGAACTCAGACGGGGAAAATACTGTAAATTTGTTTGTTAGTAAAGAATATTGAGTGTATTTCAGTAAGTATGAAGTGAGTAGCATGCAAATGTAGAAAATCTCAGTGTGCAAAAATGGAGTGCATGATTTTGCTACCTAAATCATGACTTCTGCAACAAAGTGGTTCAGCACTACTTTGAGTTGAACAAAATAACTAACTGCAATTAATATATTAATAATTCATATTGGATATTCCAATATTTATTTCCATAATCCATTATGAATTTGTCATTTCTCTACTGGATGATGTATTGCATAAATAGTAAAATGCATAAAAACTTGTAATGGAAGATTGCATTGTTTGTTTGCTTCATTTTTTTATTTGATTGCTTGTTTGTTTTTATTCACCTGCAGCCAGCAGAATAAGGCCATGGATTTCAAAATGTGGGCTCCAAGGACCAAAGGAGACCAAAGTTTAGATCAAGTTTAACCTTCTGGTCCTGTTGCAGGCCTTTTGTATCCAGTTCACTCACTTTTTTGACCATTTTATCTGTGTTAATGCATTTGGAATGAAATTCAACTTCAACTCATTAAATATATAAATAATATACTCCATAATATCAATAATATACTCCATAATATCAGTAATATACTCCATAATATCAATAATATACTCCATAATATCAGTAATATATTCCATACATCCAGTTGTAACACTCGACTCCCTCATGGCCATTTTTGGCCAATTGAACCCATAAAAACTACATTTTTAAATTCCCTATTATTTACACTGTTAAATCATACAATTTGGGTTCAAATGCTTTCATTCTAAACTCAACACTTGAGAAAAGGAGTTTTTAGTGTTTTTAGCCAAGCGAGTAATTTTAAATAATCTTAGTTCCCAGTAAGGGAGTCTGATGGCTCACTGCCCTCCAAAGGAGCAAATTAATCACATAATTCTGACACAAGTGTGAACTTAAGGATGTCAGATAATGTTTTTTGTGTTTGTGCGGGACAATAAAATTCAGTGTTGTTGTTAATCAGTTACAAATTTTAGACCCAGTAGCATTCAGAAAATGGCTATTTTTGAGATTTTGTACTAACAAGTGCTTTGCGAACAAAACAAAAACAAATGAAGAGATATTTGATACTTATGATGAGAACTGATGTTATTTAAAAACTTTATGTAGTAAAAATAGCAAAAATGTATTTAACAATATATAAAAATTATATATAAATGACTGGCCATTATATAAAATATTATTTAAAATTACTCGCTTGGCCAAAAATGGATACATTACACTTGGAGCCCACTTATTCTGCTAACTGCAGATCTATGAAGAATAATTAATGAATTAATAAATTAATGTGTTTATGTATGTAGACTATATGGAGAAAAGTATTGGGACACCTGACCATTATACCAACAGGGACTTTAATGACACTGCATTCAAATCCATAGACTTTAATATGGAGTCGGTCCCCCTTTGCAGCAATAACAGCTTCCACTCTTCTTGGAAGACTTTCCACAAGATTCTGGAGTTTCTGTGGGAATCTGTCTCCATTCATTCTGTAGCATTTATGAGGTCAGACACTGATGTTGGACAAGAAGGTCTGGATCACAATTTCTGTTCCAGTTCATCCCAAAGGTGCTGGATGGGGTTGAGGTAAGGGCTCTGTGTGGACCAGTCAAGTTCTTCCACACTGAACTCCAGCATGTCTTTATGGAGCTCGCTTTGTGCACTGGGACACAGTCATGCTGGAATATAAAAGGTTCTTCACCAAACTGGGTCCACAGTGTTGGAAGCATGATGTCCAGAATGTCTTGGTCTGCTTGAGCATTAAGATTGTCCTTCACTGGAAGGGGCCCAAACCCTGAAAAACAGTGTCCCAATACCTTTGTCCGTATATGTGTTTGTATATATACCATTACAAGCTTTTATATAGTAGATTTTATTTAATACATTATCCTGCAGAGAAATGACAAATTAATAATGTATTGGACCAAATCTATTATGAATTTTTAATGTAGTCATTTAGGATATAACAATATTTTAATAACAGAGGTATGAATCCAATAGTGGTATGAATACGAGACCTCAAAATCACTGATTTTTTCTTTAGGAAAATTTTACTGGGATTTGATGCATTTTGCATTAATATATTGTTTAGTGTTTTGACACGTTGATGAAGTGCTGGTTAATTAGCCTGTGAGTTCGTTTAAAGGGGACATTTTATGCAAAACTTTAGTTATAAAAGGTCTATGGGCTACAAAATATGTTCATGAAGTTCTTTGCACAAAATTACTCTCAAGAATAAAGATTCACCAGCTTTATTCTTCAACGTTTCAGGCCCTTTCAAAATGTCACTTTTATGCAAATAAGCGGTTGCTGGCCACACCCCACTCATCCCATGCGTGAAACAGAAGTGCTTTTCAGCCCTATATGTTGGACCATGAGTCGGACCCAGAGCGAGATGAACACAACACGTCATGGGTGACTCGCCTCTGCCTGTAGACACAGCACTTGGCGTCTTATCCGTGCTCTAACACCAGCAGACAAAAATGGCGGATCTTCAACTAATCTAGTGGGTGGGGCTTGACAGGTGAGGGGTGGTTCTATGGAAATTTTCCTATTATTTCTCCCCACAATAGGGGAGCTGTCCAGACGGCTCATAGAAGCCATCAAAATCTTTCAATTGAATCACAGAAAACGGATGGATGAGGTTTTTTTCATGTGGAGTGTTTACAGGAGCAGTAGAGACACAAATGAAAATACAAAACAATGCAAAAAGTGAGTTTTGCATGATATGTCCCCTTTGTGTTTTGGGAATGAGATCATGAAGCACTAGTTCAGGTTATTAGTGATTTAGATGAGTTTCTCTCCAGATTTCCTCACGCAGAAACCAGAATCTGTACATTCAAGTGTCTGGCATCGTCCTCTGGGTTTCTGCAGAGCGTAATGAGTGTAAGTGTTAAATGACACTACAATGCAGAAGCTCACCGATGCTTGGCCACAGCCTCTCTAAGGTCTCTGAGGGCTTTGTGAGTCTATGAGGGCTTTGATAGGTGTGGGTTTCAGCTGTCAGGTTACTTCTGTTTACTGGTCTGTGGTAAAGTGACCTTCTCGGTTCTTGTTGTTTCGCTGAATCAGCCAACTGGTTCTGCAAATAGCTGTCAGATGATCACGTGACATCATTTATTGCAATAATGTGGTCTGTGTTGTGAGATAACTATTCATTATCTCATTATATACAATGGGCTAAAATATTGATGCTTAAAAAAAGACAGGTATTCACCATTGATCCATTTATTTCATAAACTGTTTCATGGCACTGACTGTGTTCACACCTTCTGGTGACAATAAAGTGACAGTGAATCTATTAAGGTTACTTTTTTTGGCTCTTTAAGTGACTGTTTTTTAACACTGGCTTGGAGACACTATATAGGGTTTTTTGTTGTTTCTATTATATATTTGCACATTATATGTCCTGAATAGTCAATAGGTTTTCTAAAAACATTCTCAGTTAATATTTTAATGAAGTTTTATTCATTTATGACTGGTTTTAATGGGCACGAGGAGCTTGTCATGGGAACGAAAGCCACCGCTTTGTGTGAATAGCTGCAGCTGGAACTAAATCTCAGCATTTAATACATTTATCAAAAACATTCCATGAACAAAAGGGCCTAAGAGAGTTTGATTGTGCTGTGTCATGTAGCTTTGGAGCATTTTGAGTTTTGTAATGTCATTACTGTGGGCGCATGGCAAAATTGAGCTTTTGTCACCAGGCAGAGTCTAGTTTTACTCCAGAACTGTGACACCATCTCTGACCTCTCACAGTCAAAGTGAACTTTGTCATCTTAACCATATCCAGCATGCAGAGAAACGAACTGGTGAAACTCTGGTTCCACTGTGCACATATAACAAACAAAAGAGTGCAAATAAGTCGTTTATATCTCATCCTTACTTTATTTTACCTGGCCTGAGTGTGTGTACAGCACTCTGTGCATTGTGTATAAATATAAGTAATATAAAATGCAACGGTTGCAAAAAATGTGCAAAAGGTATGACCAGTATAGCCAGTATAACCAGTATACAATATAACCAGTACATAGACAATATAACCAGTATATACACAATATAACCAGTATATAGAAAACATATACAGAATATAGACAATATCAGAATGAAAAACTTTGTAAATAATGTAAATAAAATAAGTCTAAATAAAATATAATTGAATATCTGAAGAAAGAAAGCAACCACAGATGCACATTTGTGCAAACTGGTCATACTGGTCTCTCCCTGTTGAACTGATTACCCAACCTGGACGGTAATTAATGAACGTGCTTTTCACTCATAAATGCCTGAATGAGAAATGTTTTGTTCCTCTGTTGTGGAATAGAACAGGTTGACATTCGTAAGAGCGTGAGAGGCACCTGCTGTCTCTCTCACACACACACACACACACACAGTTTGCTTACACGACTCGGGCCTCTTTCAAAGCCATGAGGTTTCCATGTTTACCTGAGATAAAGGGTCCTATTCCCATCACAATATAACTGATAGCCGGGGCAGCCGGTCGCCATGCAGGGAGCCTTACAGAAACTCTCCTGTTTACAGAGTTCGGCTCCAGTGGGTGGGTTATGTGATGCTACACATTGTTGAATGGTTGATTAAGTAAGGATATTGATTCTCTTGTGATTTCCATGCTATTGTGAGGCTTTTTCATTTTTTTTTCCTGTGACGTCTTCGTCCAGAGAGGATCTTCCAGGCACATGTGAAAAGGGTGCAATGCCACTGGACACACATTTGTAAATTAAAGCCAGGGGGCAGTTTGTATAGAAATCACTGTATATGTAGAGTGTGTATTTATATAGAGAGGGAGAGAGAAGAGAATAAATATATAGATTCTTTATCTGTCACATCCATAGTCATACAAGTACAGCACACAGTGAAAGTCTTTCTCTGCATTTATCCCATTCGTCAGGTGAAGCAGTGGGCATTGCAGGGCATTAACGACTCCAGATTTTTTCAAGTCGACTAGTCGGTCAGCAAAGTTGAAGTCGACTCAACTACTATTTGATTACGTCCTCACATGCAGCGGAGGACGTCCACCATTGAACTTTCATTAAAGTTCTTTGTAACATTAACAGTCAACATGACAGTTAAACAAACAAAGGCTGATACCTATAATGTTCTGGTAAATTTAAGTGTAGAACTGAGAGTGGGAACAGTTTGAGCCACGAATGACTACCTGCAGTGCTAGCGTTAGCCATGTTAGCTAGCCATTTCAGATGCAGAGCGCCAGTTCTGTTACTGTACTTTAACACCGACTTGCAGGTCTCTGTACTGTTTGTGTGTCTAAAGTGAAGGATCTCCACACATTTACATTTACATTTACGGCATTTGACTGACGCTTTCTTAAATCTGGAAACAGTTAAATCCATGTCAACTATTCAACCGAGATTCGGTGCACCTATACAACATCTGTCAAATAATACCTAACCAACACCTGCCAGACAATACCGGAACATCATTAGCCATAGAAGAGTCAAGAAAAGAGAAAGGAAGAGTTTTTCATAATAAGCAATAGAATGCAAGAGGTAGTTAGTTGCCGAGGTGCTCTTTGAAGAGGTGGGTCTTCAGGCGGTGCTTGAAGACTGCAAAGGACTCCGCAGATCTGATCTGACAGTGTCTGTCTTCTCTGCTGCCATGCCTCTCGTGTGGTGTTGTGGTCTTGTTTTTAGATTCCCCTCACGCCAACGGTACCGCCCCTTTTACACCAGTTTTTTAACCAGTCCAAAAAATAAATAAAGGAATATTGTGCCGCCACTATTCTAATCTATATTTGAATCTGTTTACAACACATTGTCTGTTAATGGCAAATAATGTATTCATTTTCAGTTACAGCCCTAATATCCGCATGGTAATAATGTTTATGTCAGGGAGAAACTTCCCATTATGTACTGGCTTCAGTTTGAATATACAGCAAAGCTCTTGAGCTCTCAATTCTGCATATTTGCTTTGAATCACCTTGTTGGTGCAAAAATACCATTTTATTCCTGTCAAACTTTATGTTTAGCATAGATTAAGTGAAAGAAATGGGAACAAAGGTTTTACTGCAAAGTTTCTAAAGATACAAGGAGCCTCGATAAAGGAGTTCCAACCACTCAGCATTCAGCACCACCAGTATACTGATCACCACCTGATCATCTGAAATCATCTGCTCCTGGTTCTTCACTGGTTCAGGACTTCAGTTAGATGCTCTTTGTTCTGCTTGA
>JBBPDE010013578.1:0-11156 GCA_037974605.1 Nannopetersius ansorgii
ACTTGCACTGTTAATACAAGACAAACTTCTACAATATCTAGGACTTGCCCACTATTTGTTTGTTTGTATTTGTTTCTCGTTTTTTTTTTTTTTTTAATTTAGAAGCGTTTTTTGAAGTATGAAATCATAAGAGTTACAAAGTAGCGATGACTGGACAAATTTGTGGATTCTTTAAAAAAAAAAAAAAATCTGTACGTATGCAATTTACATTAATAAAAATCTGTGTGTTCTGGAAAAGAACGGTTGTCCGGTACATGGCTGTCGCCCTGTCTTTCTCGGCCGAGACGCAGACCTCTGTGCATGGCTGGTAAATAAAAAGTCTAGACCTTTGTCTAGACATGTAGATTTTGGCCTTTTAGTTATTATCCAAAACACAATTTTGTTTTTTATAGCCCTTTATTGGTCTAATTTATTGCACTTCCACAGGGGTCCATGAAACAGTTCTGGTTTGCATGAAGTCTTTGCTGAGTTATGACCTCATTTCCTGTTTTAAATCCAATTTAAATAACCTGTGATGGCCACATCTCACAATTGTTTACTATATGGCTCTAAAGGCTACCCTAAGCACTACCATAAGAAGGAAAGAAGATGCTGAAAAAAAGAAGGTAGAAACACAATTGGCGTGTTCTCAATTTTGCGCATGCAAGTATGGCTGAAGTCTGGGTGTTAACTTTTTATTCCCTTTTAACTTTAATAATTTTCTCCTATTGCAGCCTAGATTAAAAAAAAAAATTCAACAATCTAAAATACTTTTAACAGAATCTTTATTTTATTCAGTTTTTATGTCAATACATAAATTAAAATAACTGACAATTATTTTCCATTCTACTAGTGGATTTGCAGGTTTGTTACATTCTTCCATCAAAATCACATCAATATTTTTAAGTTAGATAGCATGTACTGTGTAGTTCCAGATTCAGATGAACAAAGTTAGCATGTTTTGTTAGTATATTGCTTATCCTCTTATTTTCTAAATTCTTAACCTCTTTTCTTTTTTACTTCTCTCAGGAGAATCGAGACGAACATCTCACCTCCATCCCACAGGAAGTTTGCCTTTCATTCATCAGAATCATCCAGGAGGTGTTGGGCTCACCTCCTGATCTGGACCTGCTTCGACTGCTCTACAACTTTCTGTTGGCAGTACACCCACCTACAAACACATATGTGTGCCACACCCCATCCAACTTTTACTTCTCCCTGCACATCGGTAAGTAGTCAGATGACCTAATTAATAGATAATTGGATCTTCTAATTGAGTGGATTGATGATGGCGTTCAATAACATTACATTTGGTCAATAACATTAGTGTGACACTAACAACATTAACCCTTTATTTTGTTTGGTTTTAATTCATAAATTGCAAACATTTATTCATATATTTGTGATGAATTTTGTTCTACCAATTCACACATGGTATCCTGAAAAATAGAAGTCTTGAAAACTTTATGAAATTTTAAGAGGAAAAAACAGAACAAACCACTGTTCTAGCTTTTTGAGGATTGTAGTAAGGAAATCTGACTGAAGTATGTGAAAAAGAATGTGAAAAAATATGAATTCTTGCATGAAACTATATTTCCAAATGTAGTGCATAACACTAGATTTTTATATCTTACGCTGTATGTTTTTGTATGTTTTGTATCTCAGATGGTAAACTATACCAGGAGAAGGTTCAGTCTATGATGTACCTACGTCATTCAAGCAGTGGAGGCAAATCTGCCTGCAGCTCAGTGGTCTCTCTCTCTCCCACTCCTTTCACTGAGATTAAGCCCGAAGGTATTGCCGTCACTACCACTTTACATCCTTTTTCCACAGTCAGCAATGTTGTGTTGTAAAGTGTATGACTGGTGGGAATAGGCCTATTCACCCTTTATATGAGGTGATACCAAAGTGGCAAAAAGTTATTCCGTTTTATGGTAAGTTTTTAGTTTTGTCGTATTAAGAATTCAGACTATTTGGATTGTAGGTTGATGCAGTATAAAAACTGAGGAGGAAAAAAATTTGCTTACCTTCATAGCATGACTCCTCTTGCTCGTCTGTAAATTCCCCACCTCCCACTTCGTCCTCATCATCGTACTCATGTCTTAACGTAAAATAGTCAAATATAACCTCGTTCAAGGCAGTAGCATCCCTTGGATTAACGAGGTTAAGTCTATTTAGCATGTTGAGTTGCGCAGCCAGCTATCCAGCTGTGTTTGAATCGCATATTTTAACACATTAAACGAGTGAGTGATAGATAAGATGTTATTGAATAATAATTTAATGAAAACCAAATTTCAACAAAATACAACAAAAAGACTTTCGATCTATTTTCCCTCTTTCCTGAAAACAGGCCAGTGTGACATACGTCGGGTTTTTCCAGATTGCGTCACATTTAGTCTTGCTTACAGTTTACATATACATATATTTTTACAATACCGATGTCCATATTTATATTTCTAGACTTTATACTGTACATTTTTTTAACTGTACATTTGAACATTTTATACTGTGACAGTATTTTATTCTTTTCTATATTGTTTTCTTAATTTTTGCTGCTCCCACTTGTGGGACTAATAAAGATTCATCTTATCTTATCCATTCTGTAGCAGTAGCCCTGTTGATCTATTTCATTAAAAACAGTAACTAAGAAAAAACGAGTTCAGATATGAAAAGTGGGTGGAAAATCCATCTTAAAGTCAAATATTTTTTTTGTATAATGTACTCCCAAAAATGTTAGTTGGTAGTTGAGTGTTTTTTGTGGAAAATTTGAAGAAAAAATGATATAACCTGTATAAAATGATCACAGTACATTATTGTACAATACAAAAAAAATGTATTTCTCCTTTGTTCACTACTATTCTCTCTGTTCCACAGTGCACCAGCCTCTGTCCCCAGAACATGCAGGCGATAACATCTCCTTGCTCCCTACCAGCTCCACTCCTTTACCGCCCCCCTCCCCGGCTGTCACAACTACTCCGTTCAGTCAAGACTCAGCTGTGTCTGTAGAGCCAGATGAGGCTGCATCCCTGACCCAGCAGGCCCTGGACAGCACAGAGACACTTAAGCGGGGTGAGGATGAGCACCTCATCAGCAGCTGCGAATCGGCCAAGACCATCTGTGACGCTCAGGATGTGGATGAGGTCAAGGAGTCACTCCGGACTCCTTCCATCAGTATGGAGGAGGAGCAGGAGGCTCCACTCGACAGTTCGGCAGAGAACAGTGGAATCATTGAATCAGAAGAACGAGTACATTTGGCTCAAGAAGAAGCACCACGCAGACCAGACAGCCTAAAAGGCATCCAGTCCTTTCAAAATAGCCAGAGTGACCTGGCCAGCTTGGGCCTTGCCTTCCCAGCACAAAATGGCTCTCTGGCAATTGCACGATGGCCCAGCATGACCGACCGCACTGCTCCATCTGATGACTGGGAGAGTTATACCTACTCACCTGGCTATGAGAGGGCACATAGCAAGACTGATTCCACAAGTGACAGGTAAAAGGCACATCAACTTGTCTTTTAAATGTTGTTTACCAAATGTGGTAAGGATCATCACATGGCACTTATTACAGCGCCATGTGTAAAATTTGTTTATGCTAAATTTATCAGTAATGTACCTTTTTAACAAATCTTTTGCTCACTCCATTTCATAATTGGCTCATACTTTAGACTTTAAAAATACATTTAAAATGGTCTGTTGTCTGTCACACTTGTCCAGAAATTCAGATTGAAGTACAGAGCTCTTACAAAAGTAGCTTATTCACATGTGAAATTATATGATGCACATGCAGATCATGTGATTTTGTTCACAGTGCTGAATTTACATGGTTGTGTATGCATCCATATGGCTTTACAGCCTACAGAAGTAATAACAGATGTGTGATGACGTGTGTGATGATGTTTTGAGAAGATAAGGTAATAAGACTAATCAGCTCGAGATATAATGTAAAAAAGGGCGACCAGGTATTTTTATATGATGCAGTTTTTCTACAATCTTTACAATTTATTATGGGTTTTTTTGCAATAGTAAATGATACTAATATAAAAGGTTCATACTGTTCTGGTGTTTGTGGCCTGCTCAAGACCTCTGACCAAAATTTTGGGACAAATGGGCAATATCTTTTGAATGGTATTGTGTCATTTATCCCACCAGACTCTGCATCATTGTAGTTCAAATAATTAAGAATGCAGCAGCACATCTGGGGCCGTATTACAGAAACTTTCTAACTTGAAAATCCTATCTTAACTGTGTAATAACCATGGTAACGGCAGTTTAGGATCTTATTTAGGAAAAAAGCTGTTACAGAACAACCGTTCCTAAGTCAGTTTTCCTATCCTATCTTGAATTAATAAAAGTGTATTACAGAAGCATCCTAACCGCAAAAAACTTAAATAAACTCTCCTAACTTCAGGAAAACCCTTCCGCTGTCTGAACTGTCGCCAGCTGATTATTTAGACTACGGGCCGTGTGATAATGCCATTAGCCAAACAATTTCACCCAGATTTGGAGAGGCCGACCTGTCGGCACGGGGCTCTCCCTCCCAGCTGGGGTACAATTAACAAATGCGCTTTGTTTTTCGGGAAAGGTGATTTTCAAATCAAGGTGTATGTGTGTGTCTGTGAGAGAGAGAGCGAGAGAGAATCCCTATACTTTAGTCCACATAGTTGTGTTTGACAGCTCTGTCCCAGTGCTGTTTTTCCATATTGGCCAGTTGGTCTGGTGTAAAGTTCAGAGCAGGACGTTGTTTAATATCCATATTCTGAAGACAGTAATGAAGATACTCTGGCGATCCAGTGTTACAGACTGGAGCCTCGTGAAGTTACAGAGGCAGCAGTTAGCTACTTCGCGAGATCACATGTTGCGTTAGTTGCTAGGTAACAGACATCACGGATGAAGTTGATCGGTGTTAGATTGCTATTTAGGATTTCTAACTCGAGATGAGACAGGATTCCTAAATCAAATCAAATAGGATTTGCTTCTGTAATACCAGATTGAAAAAAATCCTCTTAAAGCATTAACTTTATGCTTAAGATAGGAAGTTTCTGTAATACAGACCCCGGTCTTCAATTCACCAAAGACATGCATCAAGAGTTTTTTCATCACTCTGGATGAGTGTCTGCCAAATGCTGTAAATGTAAGTGTACAGATCTCCAAAGGACTGGTGTCAATTTGTGTTCCCAATCCCTTCATTCTTTTTTCCATCATTATTTTTGTTTTACTGACAGTGTTGCTGTGTTTGTTTTCTCCTCAGGTCTGGCACAGAGGACTGCTTGGTACTGATCTGCTGTGGGCTGTATGAGTTGCTGAGAGGAGTCCTGTTGTTGCTACCAGACCTCATGCTGGAGGGCGTGATGGACAAACTGATACAGCCAGAGGCACTCATTGTGCTGGTCAACCACTCTTCCCCCCTCATACAACAAGGGGTCATAAAGGTTAGTTAGTTCTAATTCTTTCGGGTCCTTTATCTTTTGTTTCTTGACAGCTCTTCCTTTTGTTGTCAGTGCCATAACAGTATCTGAGTACATGAGACCATCTTCTTTGGTTCAGTAGACAAGTATTCTCAAAAAACATCCTCAAGATAAAACAAGTATCATTAAGCAATACCTACTTAATGTGAAACACCCCTTAGACCAATGGTTCTCAACCTTTACAACATTAAGGCCCATCTATCTATCACAGCAGGTTGCCAAGGCCCACTTGGCCACATTAGATGATATCAAATAACCAATTGTGGCCTGTCTCGATTTTAGATACACGGCCCAATCAAAAGCCTTTGTGACCCATTAGTGGTCCGCGGCCCAGTGGTTGAGAAACCTGGCTACTAGACTACTAGTGTTCACTGAAACAACATCCTTTATTCAGGTGTTGCATGTTTTCCACATGAAGTTACTTGCTGTTATCTGCTTATTAACAGCTTCCTGTTGTACAGGGATGCAAACTCGTCACCTTTTGGTTAAAAAAAATCATAGTTTTGGGGAAACCCTGTATTAAAAACCTGTGTCTAAATAAATACACACATTTTAAAACTCTAACAACAAACTCTCTTAGTTTTTTCTCTTTTGTTCAAGAAATTCAAGCTCAGAAACTGAAGTGAACAGCTTTCAGATATTAAAGAAAACTTTCTTAGCTTCAACATGGTGGAGACACCTGACATCTACATTTGGTTTAAGTAGCTTGTCTGATCTATACTACTACTTGGACTGCAACAAATGTTTGTTTACTTTTAATGTGATAATTAAAAGTTTGGAAATATAATTTGAAATGCCAATGGTTTGTAAGACCATGATACCATGCTGAGGGCTCCCATGTGGTGCAGTGGTCCTAGCAATGACCCTATCGTGGGCATAGTATGATAGCACACTTGGCCTTGTCTCTCTTGGTGCGTGGACAGTTCTCCCTTTCTCCCCATTACACATTACATTAGCTCGTTACATGTGCGTCTGTTAGCTGACAACAGTATTAGTAGTTCAAAACTTAACATGACTGCGAGAAAGGACAGGGTAAGCTTCACTGTCCAAGCACTGGCAGCATTCTGTGACTGAGGGAGTCTTAGCCAGTGGGCAGAATCATACTAGCTTTATTGGGGAGATAATTAAATATAACAAAAGGGGAGAAAAAGAAACCACATCGTACAGATGCTGGCTTCTCCTGAGGTTCTCCTGGTTTTTGTGACTATGGAATAGCATTTTTTACCCCAACTTGCCATGCAGATATCCCTTTAAGCCATCTTTTCCAGGTTGGGGCAATCACCCTAAAAGAGAGCAAATATTAATCAAAGGTTTTTGAGTTTTTGGTTTCTCTCCACTTTGTTAAAGCTCAAGGATTAAAATAAGTTTAGACACTGTCTTAAAACTCACATTTTCCATATACAATAAAACAGTGGGATCTTATGTTCGCCACATCTGGAATATTAATGTTAAATGTATTTTTGTGTGTAATGTAAATAAAATTAGCCAGTTATTTTACAGAAGTTTGAAATGTGACTTACAGGCTGTTCTGCTTTCTTCAGTTAATCTGCCCGTATATCTTCTTTCCACACTTTAATTCTTTTAAGGAGGTAATGCAATAAGAACTCATGCACTTCAGGTTTTTATTTATTTGCTTCTTATTTATGAGCCAGATTAACTTGATTGGCAGCACTTTTTCTTCCTGTTTTCCTGGATAAGGATAATCCATTATAAAAATTGTGTCCTCTGAGCGTTTGTGCACCCATGTGTAGCACACTCAGCTCTACTTGAACGTCAGCACAGCCTCAGTCCATGCATAAAATTGCACAGCATGCATTACCCTGGACTGAGTGTGGCTGGTTGGGAACTGGCATCTCACCAATTGGGATTTGTTTAAATGATCTGTTGGAGGCTGTTATCTATGGGTAAGGACTGAACATTGCACCAGGTTTGCAACAGTAGTTTGGTTGTGCTGTTCAGTAACTTTCAAAATAGTGAAAAAAAATCGTTGTGAATTAATATCGTGATAGAATTTAAATCATGATTTAACTGTAAAAAAATTGTGATGTGATATTTTTGCCACATCACCCACCCCTATGTCAAGGTATGTTTTATTACATGAAGTATTTCATACACACACATTTTCTGTAAAGAAAAGGGTGCAGTAATGTAATGAGGTTTATCGTATTATAGCAGACAAAGATTTTGTTTATTTACTGTTTGTGTAAAACGGGAGGCACAAAATTACAAGAGTGTCATCAGTGTCAGTGTAATTGACACTGCCATATATTAGATTAATGCTTACCAAATAGGTTTAGCAGATTAAATGTTGAAATTTAAAAAAAAAATTTGAACAATACTTTTTGCAATTTGCAAATTTTGCAATACAATGTTAAATAAAAGAATGTCGTTGTTTGTTTCTTCTTTTTCTTTTTTCTTCCTATCCTTCCCGTAAATGCATGCAGCTGCTTGATGCATACTTTAGTCGAGCCCAGAAAGAGCAGAAGGAAAAATTTCTGAGGAACCATGGCTTTTCTCTACTGGCCAACCAACTGTATCTTCACCAGGGCACTCAGTGCGTGCTGGAATGTTTTCTGGAGATGCTGTTTGGCCGGCCCATGAGCCTAGAGGAGGAGTAAGTGCCCATGCTTTTAGATTCAGTCTTATTTTTTTCCATTTTTGTGTTCTTTTTTTTTATCTAACTTAGCCATAAAAAATCTCTTTAAACAAGATTTCATGTTTAGTGTTTCTGTTTTTAAGGAGCCATTCTCAACACTGAGACAATGGAACATTTTTACATTTTGAATAATTAAAAATGTTTCTTCCAGTCTTGATCTAGAGGACATGGAGAGCATTTCTCCATTTAGGAAGCGCTCTGTGGTACCCATGCTGGGGTTGCTGGAGAACTCTCTGTATGAGAACTCACTGGTCCACAATGCCATGTGTGTACTGCTGCAGCTCCTGAACACCTGCCCCAAACTGGCTGACATTCTACTGGACCATGGCCTACTCTATGTACTCATCAACATGTTATCTACCCTCAATGGCTTGGAGAATGGGTAAAGTTTACGATACACTAAGGGCGGGGGATTTGACCATATGTATCACAATAAATTACACTACAGTAAGTTTTAAAGTCTTCTTGTCAGGACTTTGCAAACACCTCGAACTCGTATGGTTCATCTTATTAATCTCACCTTGAAAAAAACAAAATGTTGCATATTTTAAAAGTTTATGACTAGGATAAACTCTTTTTAAATTGTTGTATTATAGGTATTTTTTCAATTAATAGTTGTAATTAAGGAAGAAGCATTCATTACGATCTCCATTTAAGGACTATTCAAAAAGTAACTAGTAATAATTACAGAAGAGATAACAGCATAATTTTAGTTCCATCTGATTCTGCCATGTTAGTCATTGATTGCGTTCCTGCATCTGTAAAGAAAATGGTGCCTTTTACAAACTATAGAATGACCTATTTACATAACCCCTTAACATACAACAGAGATTACATTTAATTCTGTGAAAATGCCATTGATTGTGTAGAAAAAGATTTTGTACACAGACACTCTGAAGTGTTCACTTAATAATAATAATAATAATAATAATAATAATAGTAATACTAATAATAATAATATAATAATAATAATACATTTTATTTATAGAGCGCTTTTAAAGATACTAAAAGACGCTTACGTTATTTGTTGCTCAAATCAAATATTATGTCACCTCAGATGCATGACATTAAAAAAGATAAATAACGGAAACATGTTTAATGCAGAGATGCTGACTGTTGGTTGCAGATTTCACTTTACAAAACATATAGATCAATTAAAAAGCCAGGAAGATGGATATAATAAATGAAATAATGGCTAATTTTAACATTTTGGAGTGAGTGCAGTGCTGTTTCCTTCTTTGTCATTTATGCCAAGAGTTCTTAACACATGCAAATCAGTCATTAACACGAATTACATCTGTCCTACAGATGTGCAGCCTGAATCTGAGGTTGAGATCCTCATGGTGTGGAAAAATGGTTGTAAAAGCATAAAATCCAACACAATTTCACTTGACTGAGTATGTGACTACAAGCTTAAAGTCTGTAGTTGTCTGTGTTGAACTACAACAACTGATTGAACTGTGTGTCACAACATTTAGATTAAGGTGTGAAAAGATACTTAAATTTGAATCAAAATAATGCAAAAAATAAGTTTAACGTATTTATTCCCTTCTAAAGGATTCCTCCGAATGACTACAAGCTGCTGTTATGTGACATCCAGCAGCTGCTGGTGGTGGTGACCATCCATGCTTGCAGTTCTTCTGGCTCCCAGTATTTTCGCATCATTGAGGATCTTGTCACCTTGCTGGGATTCATGCAGAGCAGCAAAGTACACCGGACTCAGGGTAAAAAAGAGCAGATGGCAGCAACCCTCATTTTAATTATTAAACAGATAACCTGTGGTGCACCAGAAATATGGAATTAAAACCCTTCTTTCTCGCAATTAGAAATGGCAATAGCCCTGCAGTTCCGCATCCTCCAGTCAGCCGTTGACTTCATTAAGACAACAGCCCTTCAGGACCCTCAAAAGATGAGCTCTTCCCTTCATTTCCCTACTTCACCACATCATGCTCTCCATCAGAAGCGCAAAAGTATTGCAGGTAAAGACAAGCATGGGTCAGATTTGGCAGGTTACTAGGGGGATTAGACATCCATTAGTCCCAGCTTCAAAAACTCCTCCTAAAGAGATACACAAACTGTTTGATGTATATTGTTTGCTAAGATAATAAATTGTCAGCCCATTTTGTCATAGTTTTTCAGTTACACGTCTGTGCACATGTCCACATGTATGTATTTCTGTGCACTCCTTTTTTTCAGTCTGAGAAGAAAGAACCATTTGCTTGGTCATTGATAAATTCAGCAAATAAAAACTGTCCATCTAAATTTGAAAAATCAACGAATGTAAAGAGTATGAGTTGGCATATTTTGATCACGCCGTGGCACACATGCACCTGCAGGGGGCGGCATGTTCCGTTCAGTAGCGGAAGGTAAACAGGCCATGGATGCTGAGATATACACAGAGAAAGAGAGCTAGGCTCACTGACTTACCGTCTAGCTGCACTTTCCGTGTCTGTAGATCTGGTAGCCAGACGTGGGGCATCCTCACTTGTGTGCCGTTTGGCTTCAGGATTGTGGATGTGGCTCAAACCTGCCCAATTAGCCAGCTATGTGGGAAAGCGCTTTAGGTGAAACATGCTGCCACAACGAAGCCATACATCTGAGCCATACACAGGGTGTCCGCGGGGTTTTAAAAAGTATTAAAAAGTGATTCATCAAAATGCCAAATTTAAGGCCATTAAAAGTGTTAAATTAAAGTGTTAAAAATAGTTATTATTTTTTCAGACTCTGAGGTTTCCTATTTTGAGTGAAATTCTATCTGCTAATGTTTGTGTTAGTTTGTTTAAACGTAGGCTTTAGCGTGTCCGTCCACCTAATCAAATATCCTCGTCTCCATCCTGAAGTCTTATACAGATTAAAGTTTTCCGTCGCTATGACGGATTTCCATCAACGTAGGGCACTAAAGCTCAATTTTGAGATTGATGCACATCAGAAGAAGAAAGTTTTGTTGGGTGATAAACAAGCAATGGGGAAACAAGCTTCAGCAGACAAAGTTCTGGTATGGCTGTCTTTTTCCTTGGTTAAATTACTATTTTGTAGTGCTGGGCCGTTATCGGCGTT
>JBBPDE010013642.1:0-11153 GCA_037974605.1 Nannopetersius ansorgii
CTCTCTCTCTCTCTCTCTCTCTCTCTCTCTCTCTCTCTCCCTCTCTCCCTCTCCCCCCCCCCCCCCCCTCTCAGAAGGTCTTTCAGAAAGAAATTGAATTGGAAAAGCATCTTGATGAAACTGACGTTATTGTATAATGTCAAGTATTCAGTATCAGACAGCCAGCACTGATTTTAGTGTCTATTTGGCTTGGTTGCTGCATGGAGATGTGAATACATATATGCAGAGGTATATAAGGTGTCTGTTATCCTGAAATAGAACAATATATGATCTCTAAACAAGTCCAAATGGGATTCTTTGGTCAGTGAGCCATACTTTCGGATTAAGAAGTTCTGCATCATTGGCTGCTGTCTGGAAGATGCAATTCTGACCTTCTTACAGATGCATCCGAATTTTGCTCTAAAACATCTTGAAAGCCCTTATGCTAAACTACCCTGTGGGGTTTGGGAGCAGATTGCTGTGTTTTGGTCTCTTTTCACCAGAAAATCCACTCCAGCAAACTTCAAGCACATCTTTTACAGACAGATAATAAGAGTCTTTCTGGCGAGCTTCGCAGGAAGTGGAATCTTATCATATACACTTAAGAGAAAAGGCGTCCTTAAGGGTTCTTTGAGCAATGCCATAAGCGACCAATTTTCGTTCCCTAAATTACCAATTTTTAATAACTTACCTTAACATTACAGTTGTGTGAAAAACTTTTAATGATGTTTGAAGTAAGACAAAATACATATTCTCTACAGGGAATGTCATTTTTAATGCACATTGTGTTTATGTATATATAAATAAACAGTAATTGTGCAATTAAAATATGCTCAAGTGTGTTCTCTGTAGATGATGAATACTTATGAATACTATTTGTATGTGGGTGTACTTATTATTTCTCACATACTACAAAACAGTTCTTTTAAGAACCGTTCACAGTTGGTTCTTCATTGACATCACACTAATTTTGGCATGGAAAGGTAGTAATTTGCTGCTGGACTGCAGTTCTCCAGCTGTGGTCTTGGAAGTTGGTCTTTGGTCATTAACATTTTGTCTCGTTATTTGAGTTAGCAGTATTAATAAAAACATGAGGGTCCAGCAGAGTGTGATGGTTCTCCATTTCAAACACATTAACTAAACCTGATAATTAACTGGCGAGGTGAACCCGAGTGTTTCTGACCACAGCCCTTCAGGACTAGACTCTGACACCCCTTAAAAAGAACAAAAACGTGTCTGACATGTGCCATCTCATTGCCACATGTTCAGTGCATTCGTTTCAGAGTAGTCGTTCAGTAATACAGGGATATATCAGCAGGCCTCTTCTTTCATGTACAGGATGTTCTTTTCAAAAAACAGCACGCTCAAATCGGCATCAAAAGTAACACCGCTCTTGCCTTTCATGCAGGCTGGTCCCGAACACTCGTATTCACTATGCTGAATCCCCGTACTGGCTGTGGAGTCTTCTTGGTTGTGTTGTATGCTGTAGCCACCTATCTCAACCATGCAAGTGAGTAATCTTCTCTTATTTTCTCTCAGTGCCTCTGCGATCCACATTCTCGACTCTGGGCCGTGGGCCGTGTCAGCAGTCGAAGTTACTTTCAAATCCTGAGTGTGATTGTGCTATGCATAAATTAGGTCTGCATGTTAATAAGCTGCACCGACCTCCCACACGAGTGTAGTCCCACTCTGAATGTACAGTAGAAACGCCATTTAATCTAATGACTTTAGCTCATGTAATGTGCCCGTTATCTATGTTTATGGTTGGAATAATCATAAAATATTTGCATTTAATTAATAACGATCACGGTCTGGGTTATTTCATTAGCCATGGAATGCTATTTGTCACAGACAGGTGGAAATGGTTCGTTGGGGTGTGCATGTATGTATCAGCTAATAGGAATGCAACTAGACTCACTAATACAATAGTAGTGCAGCTTGTTCATCCTCTGTGTACAGAGTGTGTCTTCATTTGCTGACTAAAGTACTGTGAACTTCTTCAAGGACTGTTCAGTCAATTATCCAGTCCTAGTGGAGTGCAATTCAACATATGTGCACAATACATTTACCTGTGGCCTTGCCAGAACTCGTTGATGTACTTTTAATACATTTTATTGAGAATGTTAACAACCAGTGGAGTCTGATTATTTCCTATTGAGTTTGAATGGCATTTCAGGGTTTGCTTGATATTAATGTGGTGTAAATTATTAATTGCTATGGCTCTCTTTTCAGTGGCCATGCAAGTGACCTCCACAGGACCCCAGAAAATCCAAAAACCTCAGGGAGATTCTGTGACTCTAGGGTGTACGTACAGCGAAAGCCCTTCTGACACTGGCCAGCTGGATGTGGAGTGGGCCCGTGTCAGTCAAGACATGACACAGAAAGATAAGCTGGTGAGAAACAATGAGCCACTCTTAGAACATGATTTTGTGGAATGTACTGATGCATTGCCTCAGGTATGGGTTGTCAAGTCTGGAAGACTCATATCTCAAAGCCACACCTACACATATCTGACCCACAGCCCAGCCTTAACATTGTGCTTGTTCGATCTGTCCCGGTGTTGTTTTAGTAACATGTATTAGATAACGTTTTAGGATACATACAGCCACTATACACTAGAATAATAGCAGTAGCAGCTTTGGGAATGTAATACAGTAACCCCCCCGCATTTCGTGGGGGTTACATTCCAAGAGCACCCACGTATAGTAAAAAAACACATTGTTGTGTTGTAAAAAATGCCTGTTTTTATTGTTTAAAAACACTAAATATGCTCCCAAAACACTTTAATTTAATTTTAAACTCATTTGCCTTAATAGAAAGGTAGGCCTTTAGATTTTTATATGGAAATGTAGCTGAATTTACATTAATACTGTGGTGAGCGTGAAAGAGAGAAGACTAAGACACACTTTTCTTTAAGCAAAGGATCTCTCTTTATTCTTGACAACAGATTTGGCACCAAGGAGAGTATTGCGCCACCACTGGCGGTTACAGGCACTGCTACATAGCCACTACACCAGTTCAGCTTTCGTCAGGCACCCCACTCCAGCAGCTCAAACTCTGGAGGAGGGTGACTGACGAGATGCACTCCAAACAACAAATTAACACACACAAAACGCAGAAGCCCACAAAGGCTCATGGGAGGCAGTCCTGTCGTGCCGCTCGCTACAATATTTATGTTACAAAATTAGTAAACTATATTTTTGCCTAATTTAACACAAATATGCAGACATTTATATACTGCCATGAAAAAAGCTGTGACCTCTGGGTCTCTTCTGCCATGCCCCTTCGACACAAAGGCAAAAAAAAAAAGTGGACGCGAAAATTCGTGAAAATTCATTAGTTTGGTTCTCAGAAAAAATCTGCGTGAGACTGAAGACACGATTCCTGATCTGCGTATAAGTCGGGGGTTACTGTATATGTTGTCCTGGCTCCATCATAAACATTCAAAAGAAAAACAAAAATGGCTGCTAATAAATATCCATTTGTGTATTTGGCATACTGATAAATATCCAGAGGGTGACAACAAGCCCAAATAAAATGGGTTTTATTGACTGATCAACTTTCTTGATGATACTTAGTAGATCACAGACAGGTCCCTCTCAAATAAACAAACATTAGTCATTACTGCTCTCTAAAGGTAATATTACCAACTATTAAACATTCTTCACTACTGCCCTCTAAAGGTGGTATTACCAACAATCAAATAAACAAACATTACTCACTACTGCCCTCTAAAGGTGGTATTACCAACAATCAAATAAACAAACATTCTTCACTACTGCCCTCTAAAGGTGGTATTTCCAACAATCAAATAAACAAACATTACTCACTACTGCCCTCTAAAGGTGGTATTACCAATAATCAAATAAACAAACATTACTCACTATTGCCCTCAAATGTGCAATTAACAATCAACAAATAAACAGTCATTACCCATTACATCTCTCTAAAGGTGAGATTAACAAACACCAAATAAACTAATAATCACTAAAGCTGTTGTACATAACAATTGTATTGTTATTAAGTATTGACCTCTGTGTGAATGTAGAATAGTCTCTGTTGTTTTGCTTAGTATATTTAGTTTATAAAAAAAACATTCTGCAAAACAACATATTTCAGTGCTGCTTATTACCATGCTCTGAAACAAGAAACAAAGCCTAGCAATAGTCCCAATGTGAAGTCTGAAGAGCACAACAGCAGTCATATAATATATAAACAATGCTACTATACAGGTCTATTGTTTTAAAAGCATTTTTTTAATGTATAAGATGTTTTTTTTTGTATTCTCAAAAGGATTTCTTAAGTCCACTACTAATGTCAAAGTCTTAAACCTTTTAAGCACCCAAAAAAACTTGCAAGTAGCCTGTAATATGACACCCTGATAACTGGGTAAAAACTTCAAGAACTCAAAGCCTTTCTGAGAATTTGCTGAAGAATTTAGAATATTCTCAGCACAGCGGATGTTTAGGGACCCTGTCATCTATACTGGCTGGATAAACCTGTTTGTCAGATAATACTTGTTCCTTTGTGTCATGGCCCCTAATCTCTGAGTAGAATCTCTGTCCCTGTCTGTTGGTCAGATCTTATCTTATTCTAGTGGACAGCAGTATCAGCTGGGCAGCCCGGAGCTGATGAGCCGGCTGAAGTTTGTGGCTGACCCCAGCAGAGGAGATGCTAGCATCTCTATAACTGGACTGCAAGTGTCTGACACCTCAACCTACCAGTGTAAAGTGAAGAAACCACCTGGTATTGACTCTCGAAAGGTCACCTTAGTGGTGCTCGGTAAGGATTGAGACATACGTCTCACTTCTGTTTAGTCTGACACACTCTATGATCAGTTTCTGTTTTACCGGTTCCACTTCTCCCCTCTTTCATAACTCACTGTCCTCCCTCTCTTGATTTGCTTGTCGCATGACGACACATACTGCCTGGGATACCTTTCGAATGTTTTGTCATCCCAGCCAAACACAACCACACCCATCTGTCCCAGATCATTAATTAAGTCCATATCGACTAACTTCTGTTTGTGTAGGCTGTAAAGCACAGCCACTGTTTGGGGGTCTTCCGGATAAACCATACCTGCTAAAGCAAACAATTAGGGACTTTAAGCACCGACAGCTGTGGGGACAGCTGTAGGGGCAGCGATGGTGCTGGGAATTAAAATTGTGTCAACGCTGCAGAAGTCAAAACCACTTGGCAGCACCTACTGACTGTCTTGGACTAAATGACAAACTACCAAATTGTGTTAAACCAGAATTCATAACTTCTTTCTCTGAGTTACTTGTTTTTTCTGGCAGTAACTTGTTTAAACTTGAATCATTGATCTAGGAAGGATGAGAATGGTTTATAAGGCTGGGAATGCCAAATATACAGTGGGATCCAAAAGACTCGGACCACAGTTAAATTCCGCTTCTTTAAACGTTAAAAAATAAACAGAAATTTTAATAAAAGTAAAATGAAAGAAATATTCACGATTCCATCTGATCAATCAGATGTTTAGATAACTAATCAAAATTGTGAGACTGACCCTGTGACTGCCTTTGTATAAATGGTTCAGATTTTTTTGTCTTATCCCTTCCACTGAATCTGACGCACAGAAGAGTCTCAGGTGGATCTGAACCACTCATTAGAGCCTTCAGTGTGGAGTTCATGCCAGTTCACATGTACACTGGTGAAAGGGAAAAGGAGCTATTTTGGTATATTTTTCTAGTGGTCCTAAACTTTTGAACCCCGCTGTACCCTCGGAATTGAACGCCCCAGTGCGGAAGGCTATTCGCTCAATTTTACCCAAACTGTTTCTCTGTATTTCAGTGCCTCCCTCTGTGCCCAAATGCTGGGTGGAGGGCGGTGAGGAGATAGGTGGCAGTGTCTCACTGCGCTGCAAATCCTCTCAGGGTTCGATCCCTCTGACCTACACGTGGACCAGAGAGAGTGGGAATATGCCCCCAACAGCAACCCAGAGTAAGCCATGCATGTAAAGAAATATGGAAAACCATGCACTCTTAAATAAACGCGACCTGTGGGGTCCATTGGAGAAATACAATGGAAGAACTGCATTTGGTTCCCTAAAGAACCTTTTGATGGAACCCTCAAATGAGACTGCATGGCCAAACCAAGAACAACGCAGGAACCTTCTTTTGAGACTGTAAAGCAAACAATGCCGGATCATACAGAGACTTTACAACCCTGTTTGTGTTCAAACACTGATAGCACCCAGGCTTTAGGAGTAGTAGTACTGGGTTAATATTTTATGTTCATAAGACGTTTTGTAGTTTGAGTATTTCTTATCTTCCCTGCCTTTCGCCTTGCACCATGTTTTCCACCTGAAACTTTGAAAGATTTCAGTGGGACATATGATAAGGCACCACTGCAGCTTACATTAATAATTTCACACCCTCTGATCATCTGTCATTATATTGTCAAGTTTAGCCATTTAAATCTTTCAGTAGCAAAAGAGTAGGTTTTGCAGTCTGAAAAATGCAGCAAAAACACTGTTCTTCCCCAAGAGTTTACAACTACTTTCTTATGAGTGAAGGGAATAATATTTTGTCGGTTTTCTATAGACAAAATGGGAGGGAAACATATTTTCAGTTTTCTTTTTATCAATATCTAATCAATTTCTCTGTTTGAAGACTCTCAGACTGGAGAGCTGTTGATCAGTAACCACTCTCAGAGCTACACAGGAAGCTACCTGTGTGAGGTCAGCAATGACGTCGGAAAGCAGCAGTGCAAATACATTCTAAGAGCATACAACCGTAAGTGCAAGGAGTCTGGGTGGGGCAAGAGGGTGTGTGATAATAGCTCAGAGCTTGGGTGTGTGAATATGTACTCATTTGTTTGGGTGTATATGTTTGTACTGTGACACATAGGATGCCAGTTCAGACTAATCCCAAATGCTTTTGCAAGATTCCAAAGACAATATACTGCTGTGTACATTTAACCTTTATTCTTTTCATCCCAGCTGTCAATAAAGCAGGAGTAATTGCGGGCGCTGTGATTGGTGCACTGCTCCTGTTGCTCCTCCTGCTGTTGCTGATCTGTCTTCTCATTGTCTGCTGTCGAAAGCGTCGTCATGAAAAGGAATCTGCCAATGAGATCAAGTGAGTTTTTCACGTCTTTATATGCATTAATTGTACAGGGGGCGGATATCCCTCACAACGTTATTCTGTGGCGAGGGAGTGGGGCTATGATCCAGTCATGCCCTGCCAATAACTATCACACTGACCTTTCACTGGTGATCTCTTGGACATTTATACCTTCATGTGTGGTTTTGGCAAGCTTTGCAGTGAAATCTGGACCATTTCCGCAATAAACGCAAGACACAGCGTTCAAAGTAAACAGAATGTGTTTTAGTGCCACTGGCATTTTTAAACAATTGGGTAATTCATGTCTGCCAAACCGGCTCATCCATTCTAGCACGCTTACATTTTTGTAAGGCATGGCTCTGTCTCAAGCCTGTGTTTATCATAGAAGCTGTGATGAAGAAGCAGAGAGAGCTTTCAGGGTTTTGGGCTGTTTTTGCTCACAATGTCTGTGGCATTACCTTAAACTCCGCCGAAGCAAAAGAATGACAAACGAACCTGCAAGGCATGAAAAGAATTTATTTTCTACACAAATGCTTGTGGCTTATTTACTGGACGTCCATGAGGAGAGAATGCAGTAAATCCCTCCTCCTCACAACTCTTATTTGATTTGCCAGAAGGAAATGAATGGGTAGTGTTTGAGACGTACTTCTTTTCCCTAGTGGGGAGTACAGAGTGCATTTGAGTGCATTTGTTTATTGCCTACAGTCCCGGAGCGCATGGTTCATCCTTGACTAGATTTGATTTATAAGAGACATACCTGTGTAAGTGGACCTGAATGTCCTTCTGTCAAAGAATGAGCAAAAGACTTTGACGCGACCTGGCAACACAAGACTATTAACTCGAATTCTTCTGGATATGCATAACATTAAATGTTATATTTAATAGTGATTGTAATGAAATAGCAATGTCCTTTGATTTCATGCCTGAATGGATACTTACAAAACTGCCCACCAGCATTTGATTTCACTATTCAATCTATTCGGCCCTTTCGTGTGAAAAGCCATTGAACTGGACAACCAAGTCAAATACAAATGTTTAAAGCAGGCAAGGCATCAGGGGTCATTCAATGGGAGCCAATGCACAATCACTTGATTTTCTGTGATAGAGGATTATGTAGAGGATTATGTATAATTATGTGTTAAAAAATCTGTAAAACATGTTTTTGTAAAACTCTAGGTTGATGGCTGGGTGGGTGACCTGGAAGTGTTATAAAAACAGCCTTTTTTTATTGTCTCTAATTGTTTTATTTATCATTGGCTTCCTGGATCCACAAATAATTAACAGTTACAGGACTCTATTTGGAAGAAAACAAAAACAAATGTATCTCTTTTTTTTAAACGAACACAAACACTGTTAAAGTGTTAAAGCATATTGTTCACTATCTAGTTAATCAGTCAATATGTGGAAACTCAGCAAATGAGGTAAAGTACAGGGGAATCAGAACAGAACACATAAAACCACATCATGGTACATAAAACCACTTCATTAGTGAAAAACAAACTAAAAAAATGTAAACAAATGAAGGATATGGGCTCCTAAACTACTGAATTAATGATCAATCCTCTAACCTTTACAGAGAGGATGCTGCAGCACCAGAAAGCCGCCCCAACAGCAGACACTCGAGCTTCCGCTCTATTATGGGATACCGCACCCATCAGGGGATCTACAGCTCCGTAAGGAGCGGTCAACCCAACAGGGCGGCGGCAGGCCGCAGCAGCATCTACACAGACCCCCCTCTACATGTGCCCCCTCAATCCGCCTCGCCAGGCAGTGACTACAAACCCCCACTCAGCTATGACAGCACATATGGATACGCTGTATAGTATCAGCAAGCAGCCTGAATGATGAATGTGTAATGGCACTTGGACAGAATAATGCCACAATACATAATAGTACTGGTTTGGTCCTAGGCCAAGAAAAAAGCTGCTTGGAGAGTGGATCGACTCCTGCTCTTAGCTTAGCAGGTGATATTTATAAATATTGATGAAGCTATTTTGTGTTTGTGTGTGTGAGATGTATTGTGTGTGACTGAGAGAGTGAAAGAGAGCTATTTTACAGTTACTAACATTTACTGAAATTTTTCTAATTGTATTTTCTAAGGAATTGCATGTATTTTTGAGGGGTTACAATGACTTTGGAAAATAAAAATATCTGCGAGTTATTCAGATAAATAGTTATTATATCGTCTTAACAATATATCTTAAGGAAAGCATATAATATGGCATTTGTGCAAATGGTTGGGGAAAAAACTCTGAAAAGCAGTATGTTTGCAAATTAATTGAGAATGCAGGATGTTTCAGTGCTAGTAGATCAAAAGACACTCGTCCTGGTTGAAATTCTTTGTATGGTATGAGCTTTGTCGTAACTTTTACACTGGTGTGCCACAAATAAGCGCAGATAATGCACCACACAAACAGTGCAAAACCAGCAGTCCCTCACCTCCCGCTGTGAAAAGCTGATATAAATTGCAAATGTATGTCCAGGACGTGGACAGAGGCAGGGTGGAAAGAACAGCTGGTTTCTTAGCCATCCGCTGTTGGCCTATCATTGAGACGAGTCAGCTTGCCATGCTTCTGTTTTGTCTCTCACTGCCTGCGGTGCTGCCTCCCACAGACATCTGTATCTGGTGATCTCAGAACCTTCCAACAACCTGGGAGGTGCTGCAGCCTCTTGGCTGACACTGACAGTGTGTTTGCTGTTCTATTTGCCAGCACTGTTGTAGATGGAAGCACCAGTTTCAGTTTTAGACCTGAAGCACTATTTATGCATCCAGGAAAGCCACTTGCTGCACACATGTCTTGATCTAGTTTTAATATTAGAAATCAATATTGTCTATCTATATATTCAGTTTCCACGGTTTTGAATAAAGTAAGTTTAACTTCCGTTCAGTTATCTTCATTTGGTTCTGATAAGAACTTTCAGGAATCTACTGATAATCACAAACTAGGTTTACTTACATTTGTTTCCCTGGGAAAGGTCATCAGACATTTTAATTACACGATTTTCCTTTTTGACCATGTAGCCAACAATTTCTCCTACTACCACACTCTTCACTCCTAAGTCTTTTGTAATTATAATGCAGTGCAATATTGCCCCCCAGCTGCAGTGAGGATTAAATAGAAAGTTTGTTTGTATTTAGTATCAACGGGGAAAGAAACATCCAGAAGAATAATGTTATATCATCAAATAAAAACAACCCAACTGAAATAACCCAAAAAAACCCAAATGATTGTTTTTAAGGATCATTGAAAACAGAAGGAAAAAAGTTATCAAACACCAAGAGCCTAAAGTGTGCAAAAGTAAGTGCCCTCTTTGTCACTCAACAGACATATGAACCAAATTTACCACACACACACACACACTATGTATAACAGTCCAAATAAACTCTGGAAGAGATGAGAAAGAAAGTTATTGAAATATCAGCTGGTTACAAGACGTTTTATAAAGTGCTGGGACAGTGAACCCCCCTGAGAGCAGATACAGTGGTGAATTTTCCACCAATCATGAGTCCACCAATCTATCACTTTGAATCAGACTGATCTCCATTTATAGGAAGCACTTGGTTGAAGCTGTTGCTGCTAAACGTGGCACAACCAGTTGAGGAGGGACATTACATTTGTCACTATTGTGATGTAGGTTTTGCAATATTTTCCTTAAATAAATGAAATGACCTTTGAAAGTGAAAGTGTACATTCTGTCATACGAGGACACACCACAGCACACAGTGTGAACAGCACAAAATTCTTCCTCTGCATTTAACTCATTCACCAACTGAAGCAGCGGGCAGCCAGGAACATAGCGCCCGGGGAGCAGTGTGTGGAGACGGTACCTTGCTCAGGGTATCTCAGAGGTGCCTAGTTGTCTTGGGACTCAAACCCACGACTTTAAGATCACCCCCTACCTACTAGTCTACCAGATGCCCCCTTTAAAGACCTACTTCTGTTCTTCTTGTCTTGTTTTCCATTTTGTGTGAAGATCTAGAGCTGTTTTATGTGACAAATGTGCACCAACTGCAGAAATAAGGCACTGTTTGGGGTGGTCCTCCTAAAATCCAAGTCAAAGTAAACTTTGTCATCTCAGCTATATATA
>JBBPDE010013662.1:0-11153 GCA_037974605.1 Nannopetersius ansorgii
TATTTGTTTAAAATGATTGTAATTTTTACCTATTTAGAATAAGTAGATAGATTAGGAATATTTGATATTTTATTTTTTTTTGTGGAGTTATCACCCAACACATACAACATGCAGGCCAAATACTGTTCCACACACACTAAGTTGCGATATTACACCCGAGATTACTGCCACACATATATGGCATAGTGTTTTTTGTGCAGTATTTCTGCAGAGATTTTTTTGCCTTTATTTGACCTCTACATTTTACTTAACATTGTTCTGTTTTGTTTCTGTGCATCTTTGAAGTAACATGCGCAATGGTGTACAGTAAAACCCCAACAATCGCAGGGGTTACGCTAAGCACTGCAGCCAAACATAAACCAGCACAAGGACAAGTGGGCGTGGCGGACGAAGAAGTGAGCAGAGCTGCTGTAACAGGCTGCCACTCGTTGGCGGCGCCGGAATGTTCTCAAGCAATTTCCTCTGGGATCAGTAAAGATTTCTGATTGTAATGCTAAATGTCTACATAGTCATATTGCATATATTTGATCTCTCACATGCTAATTACTTTGCACTGTCACATTAGCACTAATTATTTAAATTGCTGAAGCTTTTATTTGTATTACAGTCACCATGCTCTATCCACTAAGGCACATTACTACCGTTCTCTGTCTGAGCACTTTACTACCTTATACTGAATACTGTATTATGTTACTTGCATTTATTAAATTCTAGTCTTGCTTTTCCAAAGTCTAAATGTACTTAGTTTTTTTTGTATTGTAAATTTGCTTTATGTAATGTTAATTGTGTGTACACTTGGCATATAAAGTATAATATTACTGTATTTTTCTTTATTAAGTTGGTATAAACAGAAAAGCAGCAGTGTTACATTTAAGACAGACACACTTGACTTTTAATCTGTAACTATTCCAGAATTTACAATCAAAGCTGCAGTAAATCCAGTGAAAAATGACTTGCAATTGGCCAGTGTCCCTTAAATAGAGACAATATTCCAATGGGTTCCAAAAACATATTGTAAAAACATGAATAAAAATAAAAATAAAATATCAAATATTCCTAATCTATCTACTTATTCTAAATAGGTAAAAATTACAATCATTTAAAACAAATACATATTGTGTCTAACACTGGACCAGTTGGTGTGACAGGTCCCTTGGCAAAAAAAACAGCAACTTTGTGAGTCTGTGATCTAACCAATATTTTTATTGTGCATTGTACACCTCTGTGTTAAAGGTGACACATTATGCAAATCTAACTTTTTTAAAACAAGTTATAATAGGTCTATGGGCTACCATACATGTTCATGAAGTTCTTTGCACAAAATCACTCTCACATGAAGAGATTCACCAGCTTTATTCTACATAGTTGTGGTCCCTTTCAAAACAAGCTGTTTCAGGGCTCTGTCAGCAAATAAGCTGTTGCTGGTCACGCCCCACACATCCCATGCTCCGCCCACCCCGTATGCTGCTCGTTTGACATGAAACAAAAACAAAGTAACAAGTTAGTTCATACTTAAGTACGATAGAAACACAAGTCATTATTTGAAAGTACTTACGTTTCCTTCATCTGCTGACAGCCGATGAGGGAGACGTAACAGCAGGTCCAGATCCTCCACGAGGCTGAAGTTAGTTCCTTATTCACAGCTCCTTATCCCAATTTTCTGTTACACCTTAAATACTTAAAGTGGAACTTTTTAAGGTGGAACGAAACCAAGTGTTGCTGGGACATGGTCATCGAAAATGAAATGAAAGCAGTTCTTCAGTTTTCATTGTCTGGGATCAGGGAAGTGCAGGATTTGTGCTGTTCTTTGTAGCAAAAACACAACACTTCATGAGTGACTGGACTCTGCCTGTAGCCACAGCACTCAGCGTCTTATCCATGCTCGTAAAACTATCAGACACCATGGAGGATCTTCAGCTAATCTAGTGGGTGGGGTCTCAACAGATGAGGGGCTGTTCTATGCAAATTGGCCCAGTATTACATCACACTGGGCCCTCCGTCCAAAAAGCTCATTTCGAAAGAGCCTGAAACTATGAAGAATAAAGCTGGTGAATCTCTTCATGTGAGAGAGATTTTTGTAGCCCATAGACCTATTATAACTAAAGTATAACTAAGAGTTTTGCATATGTCCCCTTTAATTAGTCCAGGTATTCAGGTGGTCCAAAAAATGTATATTTTGATTTGAAACAACACAGGGCCATATTTACCCCATCATATTAATGGTTCATCATGTGTGCAATACTGTGCGTCTCCATTGCAATATATAGCAATAAATTCCAATATGGTATTTTCCCTGTTGCGCGGCCCTAGTCTTAATGACTAATGAGAACTGGGAAAAATGTGAGAATGCATGGTTTAAAAACGAGAGTATAGAACTAAGACATATTGCAGAATGAAAACTAATCATAACCCTGGAACTGAGCAGAGAAGCTGACTCACTCAGGCTGACCTTAAACAAGGCAAACCAAACTCAATCTGCAGAACCTCAGCGATCCATCAAGCTGTTATTAGTGTTTATGTATTACATTTAAAGTGGCAAAAACAGCTGCCTTATTTAGGGAAAGCCTGTAATGAAAGGTGGAGCAGGACATGCTGTGGTTAATGCCAACAAAGTGGCAAACACACACTGCCTCACAGGCAAGGATAAATCAAAAACACACCCAAGCATAAAATTAAGCATAAAACATTTCCAGGTGGTGGACGACTGCAGCCGTCCATAACGATTGCAATAAAATAAGCAGTTTACACTTCCCCCGATAGCTGGAGGGCAACGGAAATCCAGAAGATGTAACCTGATGATGATTTTTGCGAGTGAAAAGTTAGAAGCATCTATTCAAACAGACTGGTGCTAAGAAGCATACCGCAGGCGCCTCAGACTGTGAAAGAACATGTATTGTCACACGTGTTTTCTGTTCACACAACAGTATGAAAATGTGTGTGTGTGTGTGTGTGTGTGTGTGTGTGTGTGTGTGTCTATACTTAGATGCCCCCTGGGTAATGAAGATCTAGTGGTATATGGATTGGCAGCAACCTTTAATGTGACCAAGATAATACAGAGCCAAAAATAGTTCCAATCTTATGGACCTGTTCAAGAAACCTTCTAGTGTCTGTACAACATGTTTTAGCGCCTTAACTCATGAAGCTGCAAACACAACAAAAAGCAAACTTATTAAAAAAATGTGTAATTTATTTTCTGTATTTTACCCAATTAACATATTTAACCTATTCTCCAAGTGAATCAGTGGGCCTCTACCAACAAGGGGCAGTGTGTGGGAATGGTACCCTATTCAAGTCAACATCAGTGGTGCCACTACCATTACTGGGATTTGAACTCACAGCCTTTTGATTGCAGGGGCAACTCCCTAAACACTAAGCCAACAGTTGTCCCAAAAAAATAAAACAAACAAACAAACAAAAAACAGACGATCCAGTACTGCTTGTTTAAATCACTTCCACTTGACAACTCTTTTTGTTGTCTCTGTCCACAAATGCTGATTCTACATGCTCAACCAGTCAAAGGCATTGAAAAGGACTGGCTAGAGCCATGAGTGGCAAAATTATAGGCAAAAAATGAACATGGATGCTCAAAATTGCACTGGTCGCTGCCAATACCCACTGTACAGCTTGATGTCTGCATTCTACACCTGCTCACTAGAAGCTGATACCCGTTTTCTGTAAAGATGCTTTGTGACAGTGTCAGTTGTAAACTGCTGTAAATAGCGCTAATATCAGTTTGGTTCAGTGAAACATGAGACGAGTGTTGTCATGTCTCGGCCAGTGGCCTGGTGAGGCCACTGTTTTGGTTTAGTTTTGGGGGCTTTTATTTTGATATTTTGACCGTGTTTGTGTCTTGTGTCACGGTTTCAGGTGTCCTGTGTTTTGGTGATTGGGTTTTGTGATTGGTTTCTGTCTGCCATGTTCTGTGTATTTAAGTTCCAGTTAGATGGACCTATGCATCGGGCCCATCATCACATCACACATCCCGTCTCATCATGAGTGCTTTTCAGTTCATTCATGTATCGGCCCTCGAGCCAGGTTTCGGGTTTGTTTAATAAAGAAATCACAGTCATGGATGCCTGCCTGCCTGCCGGCCTTTTTGTGATCACTGGTGTAAAGCGCCCGTGACAAGTGTAAACTGTATTGAATAAAACAGTTTCCTTCTAAAAGTAAAGTAAAGTGGCTTATTATAGTCAGGCATGAACACACCACAGCAGAGCACACAGTTTGAACAAGGTGAAATCCTCTCTCTGCATTTAACCCATTCACCAAGTGAATCAGTGGCACCTGGGGAGCAGTGCCGAGGCTCAAGGGAACCTCAGTGATGAAAACAGCAGTCCTGGGATTCGAATACACAACCTTCTGATAGCAGGGGAAACACTCTAACCACTAGGCCACCCAGCTGCACCAGTTTAAGGTTTATTAAAAGGTTTTCTATGAGCCTTTACATTATGTGAAGACTCCTTAAACCTTTTTAATTATTATTTATTGAGGTAATTTTTCGATTTTCAGACATACGAGAATAAACACAATCCCAAAACACGTCTCCTTTAGGTAGATTTGATTCAGCAGTCAACCACATCACTGTGTAAATGCAAAAAATGGCAAAAAATAGATTTTTACCTAATGTGACATTGAGAATAATAATAATAAATAATAATAATAAAAATACAAATATTAATATATAATCACCTAGGTGCTTAAAAGCAAAAGTGATGAGGTTCTCTATAACAATAGAGAACAAATAGATTTACAAATGTCAGCACTATCCGTAACTTTAACCACAGATTAAGAGAGAAAATGGGGGGGGGGGGGGAGTCAAAAACAAACAAAAAAAAAACACTACAATGTTTCAAATAGTGTCGCGATTGTCAGAAACTTTTAACAGGTAATTGAAAAGAGGCCTCCAAGAAGCTTCTAATAGATCTATATTTCCAGACATACTATATCTAAGCCTTTCTACATGAAGGGTGGAGGAAAGTTCAGACAACCAGATCTTGAATAGTGGTCTTAACTTATTCTTCCACATGCAAAGAATAGATTTTATTGCAATCATCATACCATACTGTATCAGCACTCGGAAAGTATTGTTAAGATGCTGCAAGGAGACTGACCAGCCAAGAACAGCAGTTGCAGGATCTAAAAAAGATGCCCAAAAAAGATTACCAAGCGCACCCTCAGGAGACTCCATAAACTTTTGACAATGCTCTTTACACTTATATCTCATTGAGAAAAATGGCTCTTCAATGGCACTGTAAAAAATAAACCTTTCTAGCATATATTTGGTCTCTTTATTTTAGGTTTTTCTTTCAGAAATGTTTCCAGGGAGGCATTCACATAGCAGGTTGCTGCAACACTGTGACTTCAGGTAAAAAACATCTAATCTGTGCTGTTGATAGTTCACGCTAAATCAATAATAGAGCATAATAAGAGTTAAGTGTAATTAACCTAATGATCGTTCTTTATTAATTTCAAAAATATTAAACAAAAATTTTGCACTTGTGCCACCCTAACACATGGAAATGTGCCACTTTGATACCACTGAGCCCGTATTTTTATAGCTTTTTTCTGCAGAGCTTTTTTTTCACTTTCAATTAAGACTCTCTGCCTGCATTGCATAATCAATTTCCTCTGGGTTTTCTGCTTCAGTTTTTTTTCTATGGACTATAGTTTAGTTTAGCAGAGGTGAAGTCGGTTTATCTGTTTTACAAACAGAATTTATTTTCTATTATTATTTATTCGTATTTATAAGTAACATCTTGATGTATTAAATACTGAAATATATGTACTTTCATTCTGTTTTGTTCTGTACTGCTTCATTGTTGCCCACACCTCTGATTTCAGAACCTCAGCATTTTTTTCAGATCAGAAGGTTCCAAAATATAGGAAAAGAGTCTCACACACTGATAAATGCTAGATGTACTACAAAGTACACTCTACTACATTGCACAGTGCTGCAACAAGTCGATTCATGCTCGTGTCTTCCCTCCCTAGATTCACCGTAAAGCCGTATTTACAGGATTACATAAAAATAATCTTTTCAAATGAAGCCATTCAGAATGGTATGATCCAAAACGCTTTGCTTTAGAGAAACTTACAGAGCCAGAACTGTTCACAGTGATAGTGAATGGAACTCAACGTCCAAAACCTCCCTCCTACCCATCAGCACCACTGTAAAGTTCTAGTCCTTTTATGTCATTCTTTAGGATATTTTTCATACATTGTGTATGAAAAGTGATATAATTTGTCTTATTATTATTATTATTATTATTATTATTATTATTATTATTAGGTTATTATTTTTTATACTTCTCTTACCAGACACAGCATAGTGTGTATAAAGTAATTGAGTTTTACTGCTCTTGTCTGTGTGTCTGCACAGCCGTAGCATAAGTAATTTCCTCTGGCATTATTAATGTTTTCTGATTGTGATTCTATTACAACAATTTAAAAAGTGTTAAAAATGATTAGTGCTAAAAGAGTGCTCAAATGAGTGAAATGCTTCATTAAATTCTTGGTAAATGCCAGGAAAATCAGCACAACAGATAATAGTGTGATATAAACACAGGAATTACAGAAAGATCCAGACAGAAAGCAAGTTTAAGTGTAAACAGGTTCAAGTAACAACACAATGGGGTAACTGCAGCAGAGAAATTATGTTGTTATACAACAAACAATAAAATTAATGTTCCTATGATTACGATCCTCACAGGACTATGATCACTACCTTAGGGCTTGTTTGTAACATTAAAAAGGTATACTTTTATCTCATTACACATGGACTTATTTCACATTAAGTGCAAACTTATTTTTAAAAAAAAAATGTGTTAATCAGCAATCAGCATTAACAGTAACTGCAATAATAAAATTTCTTCGTTAGTATTCGTACCTGCACTCGGGCATTGTGGAGCATGAACTCCTGCTGCTTCCTCATATTCTCGTCCATGGATTTGGAGAGTAAAAACCCCATTTTCCTGAAACGGAAAGAAACAACCACAAATTAGTGACACATTCATCTCAATACACACCTTCTACTTAAGTCTGGGATTTTTTGTCATTCAGCCAGCTTCAGTGATAGAAACCCATGAGTAAAACAACAAAGACGGCAGATTTGAGTGATGATTAATCAACAGGTTCATTCATGCAGTTGTCTTCTGTCAAAGGGCTTAATTCAACACACTAGCAGACCTATTAGCTAGTTACAGCTTGCAGAAATATATTATTCCAGATCCACCAGGGCTAAAAAGTGGAAACCTTTACTGTTTTTATTCTATAAAGTGTTTTTTTCCAAGTTTTATTCTATAAAGTGTTTTTTTCCAAGTTCACCTTTACTGTTTTTTTTGCTTTTTCTCTTACATTTCTGTTCTTCTGGGCACATTTTGCTGGACCACCACGATCCAAGCTACAGTCTAGGCTTGACTGGTCCACACAGAGCCCTGACCTCAACCCCATCCAATACTTCTGGGGGAAAATGTGAGCCACAATGTCTGACCTCAAAAATGCTCTACAGAATAAATGGACACAAATTCCCACAGAAACTCCAGAATCTTGTTGAAAGTCTTCCAAGAAGTGGAAGCTGTTATAGCTGCCAAGGGGGGCCGACTCCATATTAAAGTCTGTGGATTTGAATGCAATTTCATTAACGTTACTGTTGGTGAAATAGCTAGGCATCCCAATACTTTTGTCCATATTAGGTTGTTCTTGTGTGCTGGGATGGAGACTGACAGAGTCCTAGATCGCTGGTTAAAAAACAAATAAACAAACAGTACAGAAGGTTCAACTGGAGGTCAGTCCAGACAAGTGCATAGGAGCTCACTGTCTCTACAGGCTGTGAACTAGGTTTATTTCAGCCACACCAGTAATACACCTACTGTAACGCCAGTAACACACTGGTCCTGTCCTTCACACTAAACATTTATACTCTCCTTATTTTTTCAATTATTATTTTCTTTTCCTAACTTATTTATTACGTCAAACACAACAACAAACTTACCCTCAAAATCTCTGTATGTCAAACGTGTAAACACTAACACATTAACGCGCCCTCTCTGTCTGTTTATGTCCTATAGCAGCTCCTGACACATGGATACACTGTCCTTTCACACTTCCGTCCCAGCCACGGAAGAGCTGTCCACGGAGATCTGGGAAATGTAGTTTTACACGCTAGGCGTCAACTTTATTGATACTCGAGGAAATTGCTTTCTTCACAAGAATTTTGTTCCAACCTTTAATTTCCCCACTTACTTCTAATGTCGAGGGTGTGAAAATACTGCCTGTTGGAGATTACACCCATACGTTATACACATTCAGTATATACATTGCAGCCTAATCCTAGTCATGAAAGCCTCGTGCAATGTCTTATAAATGCTACCCCACAGTGAGACAAAATTACATGGCTCTAGATTTTACAGAGTACAATCTAGAGCATACAAATATATAAATAATCTATGAAATCCAAACTTGAAGTGAAAATGTATAATTCGGAACAATAATGTGCTATTTTAGCACATAATTTTTTCAAATCCAATAATTCAAATGTCACCATTCAAGTGGAGAGCAAACAGAACACTGGAACATGTCTGTGTGTTTTATTTGTGCAAAAGATCAGTAGTGGTAAAATATAAAAATAGTCTATTATAAATATATTTTAGTAAATAGCATTAGACTTTTGAACAAAACTATTGGTACCATTACACCAGCAGGGACTTTAGTGACATTGCAAATCCATAAACTTTAATATGGAGTTGGTCCCCCTTTTCGTCTGTAACAACTTCCATACTTCTTGGAAAGTCACAGTATCAGGTGTTCAGTCTAATACTGGCCTGAGACCAACAAAGTGAGTGCAAAACGGATCCAAATCAGATTCTCTCAAACCCAGATAGGATGAAGCTGGTTACTGTACAGTGGCAACAATAGCTGACAATTTACAAAATATAAATAAAATGTAAAATAAGAATACATAGTAAGTAAGTAAGTAAGTAAGTAAGTAAGTAAGTAAATTTTATTTCTATAGCACTTTAAAACAACCCCAGTTGACCAAAGTGCTTTAAATGTACCACACATATAAGCAATTAAAATAAAATCAGATAAAGTAAAACAAGACAAAATACAATCAGACAGTCAAACAGAGTCAAAAGCCCGGTAGCATCATAGTCTGGTGCTAATCTAACACACACTGGAAGGCTATTCCAAAGCATTGGGCCTGCAACCCAATAGGCTCTGTCCCCTTTAGTTTTTAACCTGGACCTAGGAACATGTAGCAAAAGTTGGTTGGACGATCTCAACGATCTTAGCCTCCATCCATGTACAAATATCCCTTAAACATGTCTGAAGTATTTGCAATGAGGAACTATTGGCCTGAATGGGCAGATAGATCTGTACATCATCAGCAAAACAATGAAAAGAAATATTGTACTTTCTGAATATCGAACCTAATAGTAACAGATATAATGAGACCAGGATGGGACCTAAGATAGAACCCTGAGGCATTCCACACCTTAAATGGGATGATGCTGAGGAATACTGGCCTAAATGTACAGAAAAGCTCATGTTGGACAAGTATGACTGGAACCAATAAAGGGCAGTCCCAGAAATGCCTGCACATGCCTCCAAACGAGATAAAAGAATATTATGGTCCACCGTATTGAAGGTGGCAGTCAGATCTAAAAGTACTAAAACTGCAGAGTGGCCTGAGTCCAATTAAAAGCAGGTCATTAAAAACTTTAACAAGAGCTGTTTCTGTACTGTGGAAAGTTTTAATGCAGTCTGAAATTTGGTTGAAGTCAATTTAACAACTTTATTTCAGATAAACTAGCAACTAGCAATTGCCATCAAAAGCAAGATATATATATATATATCTTTAATTCATTTATTTTTTCTCCATTTTTCTTGCAGTCCTGGACACATCAGGTAAATCCTTGCCTGATGACTTGTGGCAAATAATGGTTGAATTCAATGAATGTGTGATTATACACCACATTTGTCAACAAACTGCAACACCTTGATTAATCCTGGCGGACTTTTGGTGCAGCTGGTATTCATTGTCCATATGATCGGAAGGCCATGAGTTCAAATCCCAGGACTGCTAGTGGCATCACTGAGGTACTCTTGCGTAAGGTACCTTCCTTACATACTGCTGTGTGTAGCTTTAATGTTTTAGAATATTTAAAAAATAGCAATATTTCTGCATTAATGTCCATATCCTCCTGATCCAGAGGAGTATTGTTGCACTCTTGATGTGAGGACTGTTAAATTAGGTACGTGGAACTAAAAAAGACTATGCGAGAAAAGTTACTTGCTGAAACATCTGCTCATGTTTTGATTAAAACTCCTTTTTTGTAAACCTTTGGTCTTTTTTTCTTAGTGTGCGAAGCACTTTTACACTTCTCAAATATTCCTGATCTCTGTTAATTTTGCCAAAATTTTAATTAGATTTGGCAAAAAAGCATCTAAAACAACACACACAAATGAGTGATGTTAGATGTTCATACAGTTCATTGTAATATCCATGTTCATGTTCTTTCATTTACTTCTTGGTTATAAACAGTGTTCATTTATCTTTATATTTTATACTTATATTCAATAAGCATTTTTAAATATAATAGTGAAAAGAGAAACCCCTAAACACGGCCCATTTGCCACGATCCAGAGTTATAAATAATCTTTTGGCCCCATCTAGTGGGCAAATTACAGAACTTTATTTTCATTACTAGGTCTGAATGATCACCAGCTGCCCCATTGTTAGAAAGAGGAGTTTGAACCTGCAATTTTGCGGTCAATGAACCCCTGAGACGACCTGTAAGGCGGTGCATGAAAGTAATCAAATAAATTAAATGTAATTAAAAATCATTCTGAAGAGTCTAAACTAAGGTAAAAAAAAAAAAATACGGAAAAGTATATTCCAAATAAACAAATATTACAGTTAGGACTAAGGCAGGTGAGGTACAGTGAGGTAGAGAGACGGGTGAGATACAGTGGGGTAGAGAGGCAGGTGAGGTACAGTGAGTTAGAGAGAGAGGTGAGGTACAGTGAGGTAGAGAGGCAGGTGAGGTACAGTGAGGTAGAGAGACAGGTGAGGTTCAGTGAGGTAGAGAGGCAGGTGAGGTACAGTGAGATAGAGAGACAGGTGAGGTACAGTGAGGTAGAGAGACAGGTGA
>JBBPDE010013743.1:0-11148 GCA_037974605.1 Nannopetersius ansorgii
CACACACACACACACACACACACACACACACACACACACACACACACACACACACACACACACACACACACAGACGGATTCACTGATGCATGGTAATTCCGACTCCAGCTGAGCATGGGCACATAAGCCCAGGTATACACAAACACACACCAAACCCTGCTTGAAAACAAAACTTTACATGCTCACATAATCAGCTCCACTTTGCACGGGTCCTAAAGACAGTAATTACTATGATGTGTAATGAAATCAAAGCAATGTCAGATACAAAACAGGGGAAAAATCAATTTACAGAAACTTAAAAGTAATGTTAAAAAAAAATGTTTTGCCCTTACCATACATGTTAGGAGAAACATGGCTTTGCTCTGACAGATACGATGTGTGGGTTCGGTCTTAGGTGCACAGATACTAATTATTGCAATGCCTTTCATTGATGAGGACCTTCGTAGCACGGAGCGTGTCGATCACTACGTTCGTTCAGACTAATGATCTCCTCCGGGGGGGGGGGATTGACATGTGCTTATTGTTCCAAGCTGCCACATGCTGAATGCTTTATTAAACCATGTCAGAGAGAGAAAGACAGAATCCTCTGCCTGCCATACAACAGCGGCTGTGTGAAGCCGCCAGCAAATTTATTCACTTCACCTTATTGCTTTCTTTGTTGCCGTGGAAACAACAACTGCGTGGAAGCGAGGCGTGTCGTGAGATATCGCAGGCATTTAGTTCATGCAGCGGCTGAGCGACCCTCTCAAGGGGAATGTTTTTAATTAGCTTATTCTGTTATTTGTGCCAGCTTATAACAGATTAATGCCCAGGCTTTGGCTTGTGGAACTCACAGATAACTTTGGTTGGTGTGTTTCATGGGCTGTACTCTCAACTCTTCCAGTGGGAGGTGGACAGAGCCAGTAAAACCCGCGATTCTGCACACTGGCTGCTTGTTGTAGCATCACAGGCTCTACTGCAATTTTTTTGGGGGAAAATGCTCATCTTGGTATGATGCCAGTGAACCAGAATCAGCCGCATTTACATTGGCCAGAGCGAACACTCTGCTGATGTTTGTTTATCACATAGTCAAACAGTCAGACTTGCTAGACTTGCAACTTCTATTCTCTATTTCCCAGTCTCAGATTAACTCAGTGACTCATGGGCATGAAGTGAGGGCATCAGAGCATGCCAATATTTTAGTTCCACATCATCAGTCTATGAAGCTTTAAGCTGGCAGTGTACTTTCTAAGACCTTAGTGGAATCAGAACCATTCACCCTACTGGTCCTCAGTCTGCAGGCCAGCCATGTGAACTAATCACATTGAGGGCAAGGTCTCCAAATTAACAATGCAGTAATTTACCTCAGTACATTTCCATTCAAAGTGTAATCAGACATTTTAAGAGAAACTGAATTGAATTGAAGTGAATTTCAAACTGTGTAGAGAGCAATGAACAGCAATTTATCACTTTGCAGGTATATCGAACAGCCATTGCAGGTATCTTGAAGAGCATGTTTGATGAAATAGAAGTTCCAAAGAAAGATACTTAATATACTGCAGTTCCATAAACCCGCGTCCGCTGCTCAGTGTGTATGTTCACTACTTAGGAGCCTATAGAATGGAAGGCAGCTTAACAGTTTATTTAGTGTAGCATCTGTTCTGGTCAAAAAAGTAAAAAATGCTATGTTCCTTAAGAAAATGCCCACCTTGTCTTGATGGAGCTTTATGGAGCTGTTGGAATTGTGCCACTTTGACATGTACCACCTACCTAAACCTTTCAACAGGATATTGTGTAACAAAAATTGTATAGGAATGGTTTGGTGAACATTAAAAAGAGTTCAGAATGTTGACTTGGCCTCCAAATTCCTAAGTTCTCAATCATATTGAGCATCTGTGGGATGTACCGGATAAACTAGCCCAATCCATTGAGACCTCACTTACAGGATGTGCTGCCAGTCTTGGTGCCAGATGCCACAGCACACCTTTCTTCCTGCTTTTAACACATCAGCTTCAAGAACTGAGTGATCACTTACTGCCTGCAATATGCCACCCTTTAACTATTGCCATTGTAACAAGATAATGTTATTCACTTCACCTGTCAGTGGTTTTAATGCTGGACACTAAATACTGAGACTCTTATTATTGCTTCATTTCATAAAGACGTATCAGATTTACTCTTTTAGTTTGCCTTAGTAAAATTCTCACAGTGTATGCATGGGTTGGTGATGTGGTAAAAATATAATATCAAACGGAAAAGGTATGACATTGTGTCACATTAGGGCCACTGCTTTTCAGGTGTTTTTTCTGTTCTGTTTGCTCATGTTTTGGGGTCTTTTATTTTGACTGTCTGTTCTGTTCTGCTTATGTCACATGTCTTGGTTTCATTCTGGTTTGTGTTCATGGCGTCACGTGCTTTTGTTTCCACCTGTCTTGTGTTTTGGTTCTGATTTCTGTTAGTATTTAAGTCCTGTTTGTGTTATCCTCAGTTATGAGTCCTTCGACTCAGTTACACTTTGTTATCTTGTTCTGCTTCTCGTTCTCGTATCTAGCGGCCCTCGTGCCTGTTTCTGTTCCTTGTTTTCATTCTGTTAATAAAGTCGTATCTATCATGGATCCCTGGCTCCTAGTCTGCTTCATGCACAGAGGTAGCGCACGTCCGAGGGGGACTAGCCCCCCGGATGTGACACATTGAAAATACAGCATACTAGCAAAATCCATTTATTTTGCATTTCACTGCCCTGCTCTGAAATTAAACAGGACTGTGCTGTCCTTATAATTAAACCTGTGTGCAAATACCAATAAATACCATAATTCCTCTTGATGATGAATATATAATTATGTAGTCCTATCAATTATAACAAAATATTCAGTTAACTATGTTCAAAAGGTTATCTCCTACTTTTTGACCATACAGTGAGGTATATATAGCACTTTCTTTCGAAAACTATCATTGATACTATATTATGGCTTTGGTTATCCACTTTTTCTCAAACTGTTGTATTTCTGAGTAATTAGTCCAGTCAGATGTGCAAGATGTGTCTTCAAATTCTCTCTCTCTCTCTCTCTCTCTCTCTCTCTCTCTCTCTCTCTCTCTCTCTCTCTCTCTCTCTCTCTCTCTCTCTGTGTCCTTCATTGCTATTCTCTGATCTCTCAGTGTTGCTGCCTCTCTCTTTTTCTCTTTTCCCTCAGCTCCCCTGCTTACCCGCTCTATCTCCATCTCTCTCATTCTCTGCTAATTACTGTCAGAGGGGCTGTCTGCTGGTCCGGGAGCAGCTCACTGCAGTCTCTCACAAATGTCTAGTGGGGATTTGAGGGAGATATGCTGGTCTCAGTTCAGAATAATGCTCAAATCTTGCACTTGTCACTGCTGTTTGATATGTGCGAATTAAGTCCAGAGAGGAAAAAACACTCTAATAAAATACAGTAATTAAAATTCAAACCAGCGATGGGACAAACATGCAGTGCCACCAGCGAATATGGAGTGCCCTGAACATCTGTCCTGTTCACTGTGATCACAGTTTTTATTTACCATCTTACTTCATGTGTGATTAAGTGTTAATCTGACTCATTCAGTTAAGCAGTAGAGTGCAAGAATGTGTTAATGATGATTTAATCGCAGAAACAACACAGAGGCAGATCCAAGACGAGTCATTAAATCGTCACAATATCAGGTTCAGCTTTTTTTCCCCACTTTTGCCAGTTTAGCCTGAATGTCATTTCTGTTTCAGCCTCTCCGTAGAATGTTTAAAAGCGGTGCAAGTATTATCTAGTGTTATCTGATCTTATATCTTACATCATTGTCTTATCTACTTGTACTTTTTTGTTTGTGCTAAAATTAGTAGCAGAAAATGAGTTACAGCTGCAACGTAAAGCGAGTTGTTACTTAGCAACCGCTGTAGAGCACAATACAGTTATTAGGAAAAATCAGAAGACTTTTTAACCAATCAGAGTATGTGCACTGAACTGGCTGTTGTATGAAATTGATAGAGGCCTGTGATGATGTTTCCTAATGATTTCTGTGATCTCATTCTCATTCAGAGCACTGGGATAAAATAACTGGGTCAGAATTTAAATATTTTCACACCTTTTTCAGCAATGCCCCCCCCCTTCCTCAGAGGTGGAGATGGAGTGTAATTAGGGCAGACAGAATGAAAAGAAGGTTGCCCCAAGATCAATGGTAAAGGTCTCTTTGTCTGACACTGCTGTAGGCAAATTCAGAAGTTTGGACAATTCTTATAGAATATTCCTCACAATTTTAGTCATTCTTGATATAAAGCCATGAGACTAGTGTTTAGTGAGTGATTGCCAATGTATAAAACAGTCATCAATGTTTTTTCTATATTTTATTTTGCAATTTTCATGTAACCACAAGGGAAACAATAATAGATAAAAGACAAGAACAAAACAAACTAAAATTTTTGACAGGCTGTACCATGAGGTAAATACCTGAACAGCTATGCATGAAAAACACAAGTCATAGAAAAGTCAGGAGTTAAGACAAGAGCATTTGTTTTTTAAGAAATAAGCAAGTAGAATTCGTAGTTGAAGAGGTGAGGAGTTCATTCCACCACTGGGGGGCCAAGAATGAAAAGATTCTTGACGCATGTCTCCCTCTTTTGAGCAACGAGTCGTGCTTGAAGCCCTGAGAGGACAAGAAGTGACACGTTGTTTTATCAGTGCTGTTATGTATGGGGGTGCAAGTAGGTCTGTCGCAATAAAAGATCAACCAATTGCGCGGTAATTAAAATGAGGTTCATCATTTTTCAGTTCCACGATAATTTTTATTTGCATGCTTGTTTGTTTGCCTCGTGTCTCTCTCTACCAAAGACACTAATGACAAAAGGCTGCACTGTGGTGCACTGGTCTCTATCGACCCCTCTCGTTTCCTTAGGGTAATGAGGCCTGAACTCTCGTGTCTGTTAGGCTACTTGCCAGCCGCATGGTCTCGTACCACAGAGTGTAGCAAGGTAGAGATAATGCTAACGTTAGTTGAGATAAGAAAAAAAAAACAGAGATGGAATTGGTTTCAATGCCGAATGCGACAGCTTTAGTGTGGGGAGAACCACTTAACCTGTGCCAGCCAGTATGTTGCATCTGTTGTAAAACAGTAGCAACTAAACATGGCAATACAACAAACATGCATCTGCACCTAAAACATAATCATCCGATGCTGTTTTGTATGTTAGCACTTTTTGTTTACAGAGGTCCTAACTGGCAGTTTTGCCTGTTGTCCCTGTCTGAGTCTAATGTTTAATATTTTAAGGATGGTTTTGTTTACAGAGTCTTCATAATCCATTTTATTTATTGTTTTTAGTTGTTTTGTTTATTTAATTTGGATTCTGCACAGTGTTGAATGTTCTTTAGAATTTAAAGTTTATTGATTTTTGAAAGGGTATAGAGTAATCCCCCAGTTTTACACAGATCAGAAGTCATGGATTCAGTCACAATAATGCAGAAACTGCAAATATCCTTCACATTTTTTGGCTTTTTTGTGGAAAGAAATATATTTTTTCTGGATGTTTTCACACAAGGGGACCCGTTCACCTCGCCGTAGTGTCCCAATACTTTTGTCCCTTGAGTTGCATATCTCAGCAGGTAATTTAAATTTGAATACGGGTTCACCTTTACATTTTCTTTAAGGGTAATGCATTAAACTGAGTTTAAAATGACAAAGTGTTATGGGAGTGTGTTTGGGAGCATATTTAGGGTTTACACTATAAAAATAGGCATTTTTAGACTTTTTGTTTTATCAAAACACAATAACGTGATTTTTTTACTATACATGGAGGCTCTTGGAATGTAAAACTGGGGGAAAATGGGGGATTACTGTACTTGCATTGTTATGCCATTATCATTACATCAGTTGAAAATGGCCTCACAATGACAATATTATCATTTATTGCAATAATTTCTGCGACAATTTATCATCCAGCAAAATTTGTTATCATGACAGGCCTAGGTGCAAGTCCGTGCTTGGCCTTGAAAGCAAGTGTTAAGGACCACAGGGAGCCAGTGAAGGTTCCTTAGTAAAGGTGTGGTGCGAGTGAACTTAGGAACGTTGAACACTAACCTGGCAGCTGCATTCTGAATCAGTTGAAGCGGTTTGGTTACCTTCTGTGGAAGTCCAGCCAGTAGAGAGTTGCAGTAGTCCAGTTTGGAGATGACCAGCGACTGAACGAGGATCTGTGTAGCTTTCGTGTTGAGGAAGGGTCGGATTCTTCTGATGTTGTAGAGAAGGTATCTGCATGTTCTAGAGATCTGGTCGACCTGCAGCGAGAAAGACAGATCTTCATCAAGCGTAACACCAAGATTTCTTACCTTCTTAGAAGGGGCGATAACCGAGTTCCTGACAGAAACTATGAGATCATGGCTTGGTGAAGGACTCCCTTTGATGAAGAGGAGCTCAGTCTTGCTGGGGTTCAGGTTGAGGTGGTAGGGCGCCATCCAAGAGGAGATGTTGGCCAGGCAGTCTGAGATGTGGGTTGAGGCCTGGTTATCACTGGAAGGAAACGAGAGAGTAAGTTGTACATCATTGGGTTGAAGAGGTAGGTGATAGGAAAAAAAACATTTGAGGCTATTACATCCCCAAGAGAAAAGAGCAGTAGTCCTAGGATTGAGCCGTGTGGGACACCAGTGAATAGCCTACTTTGGGGGCAGACTGGGTGCCTTGCCATACTACCTGTTAGGATGCAAACCAGTGCCAGGTTGTGCTCGAAATGCAGAGTTGATACGTTTTTTCTATTTGATTGACTGAGATCATGTCAGCCATCCAACTGGCTGACATGATCCATCCAACTGGCTGACAAGATTTTCCAAGTATGGAAATCTTCCTCCTTTTCATTCAAAATTAGTCAGTTTGGCCTTTACTTAAAATATAATGTATTTATAAAGTATCGCTGGCATGCCGAACAAAAGACCAGCAAACAGCAAGTGTGTAGGAGAAGAAGCACCACCTTTAGGCTGTTGTTCACCAGTTTTATTACACGTTACTATTATGCTCTGAAGGGTTAACTGGTCACTGTAGTTTTTTTTTTTACTTTTTAGCTAATTTTTACTTATACTAAAATGTGAAAGAGTGAAAAAACTAAAATGTGAAGAGTGTGTACAGAATATTGACCAAACCACCCACTGAGTGATGATTCTGGGCAGAGTGTGTGTCATCCCAGATCCCCTCTGCGTTCCCCTCTGTACACCCCCACACGTGCCAGCAAGTCAGTTCACCTCAGCACCGTACCACCTGACACAACTCAGTGGGGAGAGAGAGAGAGATCTAAAGAAAAGAGCCTGCACTATACACTACATTCATCTTCTCAGGTCGTCACTATTACACAAGTAACTGCATTATTGTTGGATGAGACCCTGCATTTCTTGAATGAAATCCTGGCACGGTGAATCCTGAATACTAGCTCTGCTAAAAGCTGGCCTGTTGCTTCAACCTAGCAAATGTTGATGAGTATTATTGACTAATTGGAGTTCTCAAATAATCAGTTTGTTTACTTGGTGAAGAGCTTCTTCTCAGAATGACTCATCAGACAGGCTGTTGCCTGCTTCTCTCTTTCATTGCTTGGAATAGACTGTGAAGAGAAGGAACCAGCGCAGAAAGAACTCTTTTGGTATTCTCCCACAGTGGTTCTGCTAGATATGGCACTGATCCGATACCAGGTCTGGCTGATATCAGCAGAACATGCTGGATCAGATATCGGAGGAAAAAACAGAATGAATCAGATCCAATCCTATAACAAATCTAGCCTGAAATAGCACGGACTACTGCTGTCATGTGGTTAGCAGTATATTTCAAGAAACTAGTAGTAGTTTCAAAATATAAGCCCGATATTGTATTGATACAGGTTTATATTTCGTTGTTATAGAAAAAAGTGGTATTGTGCTATCTTTACCTCCAAACAGTAATGCTAAAGTGTCTGTTGGGGAGTGGCGTTGTCCGGCAATAACTTGCTGATAGTGTTTAGCTGAGTATGTCATGTCCTGCACGTTAGATAAGCACATGTTCAATCAGAAAAATTGCACTCATAATATTGCACATAACCCACCATGGTGTACTGGATATATGTGCACTCCAAAAGACCTGAGCCTCTGCAGCAGGTAGAGCCTGATCTGCCCTTTTTTGTAGAGAGCGTTGGAGTTGTGAGCTCATTCCAGTTTATTGTTCAGATGCCTGTAGATACCTGTAGCTCTCCATAGCCTCAATATCCAGACCCTGGATGTTCAGTGGTTTTATAGTGCAAACCCTAAATATGCCCCCAAATATGCTCCCAGAACACTTTAATGTCATATTAAACTCAGTTTAATGCATTACCCTTAAAGAAAATATAAAGGTAAACCCGTATTCGCCTTTTTTTAATTTAAATACCTCGCTGTGATATCCAACTTGGAATGTCACAGGACAAAAGTATTGGGATACCACAGCGAGGTGAACGTTTTTCGGGGAATAACCCCTGATCTACTGGGGCTAAAAATACAAATGAGGGCTCGTTGGAAAGGTCTCTTGGAGATCAGTAGAAATCTGCAGTTTGAAGTGTCTGAGTGCTTACACTGTGGAGAAATCGTGCTTGGAGTGCCGGGGGCTCAACCCTGGTGTGGAATTCCAAAAAAGTGCTTCCAGGTCAGCTACAAAGTGCCCTCAGTCCCCTTCAGAAAAAATATATTTATTGCCACAAAAAAAGCAAAAAAGATATTTGCAGTTTCTGCGTTATTGTGGTGATTTCTGCATAAAACTGTGTGTGACTGAATCCGCGACTCCTGATCCGCGTAGAACTGGGCGGTCACTGTAATAATATAAGAAAAGATTAGACCCACAAGTGGGAATTTTCCATTGTTACAGCAGCAAGTGAACAGAACAAGAGAAGAAAGTAAGAACAGGGTCAGTGTGTGTTGTTTAGTTCTGTCAGAGTAAGTAAATATTTATTTTAAGACCACATTTAAAACCAAATGTCTGTTGCTGTGCTATATAGTTTCCCTCAGGGGGAACCTCTGGGGTTTGCTTCTGTGTCTGCTGTAATGCCTCAGAGTTATTCTACAATCTAGCTGAGCTACAAGGCAACCAATAAAGAGCAGTTTGCCCTTTGAAATCTGAATCTCTGCTTCTTCCTACAGTTTGCTGCGACGCTTACACTCTTACCCCCTGAGCTGCACTTGTCATCATGTAAAAAAGAGATAAAGAAAAGTCAAGCAGAGCCAGCACATAACATTTTGCCAATCTAGGCAAAGTAAAATTTAGCCCTCCCCCAACATCAGTCTGGAAGAGGTTTGAATCAACATTTTTTTGTCAGTGGGATGTGTAAACCAAAATTTAGCATGAACAGGAGGAAGCAAGATCCTGGAGGAAATTGCTTATGTTATAACTGCACAGACACACAGAAACAAGAACAATATAAAATAGAAAGAATCTTTAGAATCTACATAATTCTTAATACAAATCTGTGTAAAAACCTCCAGGCGAAATGCACTGTGCTATATATACAAATGCTGGGGTATTAATACTATTGATAAATAACTTGCATTTAAGTGAATTACTAATAACACGAATGGTGGTCAGGAGCATATAATAGAGACCAGTACTGTCCTACAAAGCCAAAATGCAGTAACTACATATTTGGTCAAAATTGACTTTGGACTACAGAAAATATCCAGATTCAAAGTTTCAGAGAAATGATGGTGTCAAAATTGCAGTAACTACAAAATCCATACTAATACTACAACTTTAAAGTTAGTGCACTTTGGCTTAGTTGGGCAGCATAGTATATAAGTATTATTGAAATTACTGAGTAGTGATGTTTCACATGGTGAGATTGCACATAATCATAATAAGATATTGCACATAATTAAATTATTTAGGACCTATTAATAAAACTCCAGATGATACTATAAATGGTAAGACTATTGCACATATAGAATATTGCACATAATGATGTTTCCGCACCCTATAAGATTCCTTGTATGTGTTCGCTCACATACTTGGCCAATAAACGCGATTCTGATTCTGAATAATGAACATTGTGGTGACTGTCCTGGTCAGCAATGTAAATGTGCCGGCCTTGGTGTACAGACCAAAATGTTCCACTTCATAAGCAGACAGCCTACAAAAGCTACTCAGTACTTTAGCCAACAAGTAGTAGACAGCTGGCTGCTTATCGGTAACTTGGGGTTCTAGAGTTGCCAGTGCGGTTAAGAGCGGTTCCTCTTATTCTTTCCTTGACTTCCACTCCTGAACAGCAGAGGGCTAATGGCTCTATTGATCACCTGCTTGTTTCTAACGTGCCGAATCCGATACCGTTGCTATGGTAACTTGTTAGATTGGTTCAAACAGAGTTGCAGTAGAATTTGCCCGACATAATATTAAACGCTGCAACTGCAGTCTATATCCTTGATCACACCTGCCCAGTGCTCTTTCAGCAATATGATATTCAAAGAATGTACTTTGTCAGTGACTGCAGACTGTGTTCTTTCTGTGAAGTGCAAATGTAAAATAAAAAATTAATGTTTCAACTTTATTTAGGTGAGAAGGATCACAGGCCTACAGGGTCCCATGTGTGCCTTTGAAGTTTTTTGTAAAAATTGGAAGAGGTTTTGTAAAAAAAAAGGCCATTGAGATAATAAAGTGAAGCCGATAATATTTGAACCGATCACTACAGTCTTTTTGGTGCTGCCTGGCTTCTGTTTCAATTGCTCTCTCTTTTCTCAGCCCTCCCAAGCCTCCTTAGGTAACCTCTGCTTCGAGTAGAGTAAGTTATTCAGGGATAGAGCATCGGATTCTCTGGAAATCATTTACTACAAAGAACACATTTGCTGTTTGCTAGTCTTTTTCTTCGCCCCTGCTCTGTATCTCTCTCTCTGTGCTTGCTGCATGGGGAGCATTAAGTTCACTGCCTTTACTGAGGTTCTTCATATCAACAGTAAAAAACCCTGGACTTCTTCTCTATTCTATCATTTAATCAAAAGTTTTCACGATTACAGAATGTAGTGTGTCTGTTTTTCTGCATCACCTGTTAGCCTGTCATGATTGGTCAGGACTACCAGTGAGAAAATATTATTTGAGTAGTGTATTATTCTCAGCTCACCAGTGACATTAACAAGGTAGTGGTGTGTGTGTGTGTGTGTGTGTGTGTGTGTGTGTGTGTGTGTGTGTGTGTGTGTGTGTGTGTGTGTGTGT
>JBBPDE010013753.1:0-11148 GCA_037974605.1 Nannopetersius ansorgii
TGACCAATGATACATGTTGAGGTGGGCAACACACTGCTAGCTCTCGAAACCAATTGGCCGGCCCAATTTGAGAGAAAGACGAACGGACGAACGCACAAACTGATGAATGAATAAATGAATTAATTAATGGCGAACCAGCCCAGCCCACATTTGGATCGGCCCACCGGGACAGCGCCCCGTGTGCCAGATGGTCAGTCCACCCCTGGACACAAACACAGGTGCAGGCACAAACACTGGCATACATACACTACATGGACAATTTAGGCTAGGCCTCTTACTTCCAGTGAAGGGTCAGTCTTAATGCTTCAGCAGACCCAGACACTTTGGAATGAACGCTGTTATAGACCAACTCCATATTAAAGTCTATGGATTTGAACGCTGTGTCGTTAAAATCCCTGTTGATGTTATTTGCAGGTGTCCCAATACAATGCATGTAGTTTAGCTTCTTGCATAAAGACACACACATACACATATACTTTACAGTCTTGCATGTACATCTCCACTCTCCTGTAAGATCTCACCACCAACAGTCTCTCTAAAGGGACCAGACAATAATAGTTTTATGTAATACCGTTCACGGCCAGAAGGGGTGGGGTGCTCGGGAGTGGGCTTTGATAGATTGGTTTTTCCGTGGCAGGGGCAGGTTGGGGTTTCAGAACTACCAGAGAATCCACCTGTTTCAGATCAGGAACTGTTTCTGTCAAAACATCAAAACATTTCTAATCAGTGACAAGCTGCCTTTATCTGCAATAATGACAGCATTAACAGTTCAAGCTTATATTGGACTAAAACCAATAAAATACATATCATGCCCACATTACATTTACGTTTACATTTACGTTCACGGCATTTAGCAGATGCTCTCGTCCAGAGCGACGTATATCAGCCACCTTGTGTTTTGCCCTCACCCTTATCTACTGGCTTTTCCACTTGGTTTGGCCTCTTCTTCATTGGAGTTTGGGGACCCAGATTCATATGTGATCCTGGAAAATAGATTCTCTGTTTAAGCATTTTTGCATTTCCCAAGTAGCCTGTATGTAACAAAGCAGTTACTAAAGTGTGGACAGCAGGTAGGGAATATGATAACAATAAAGCCCCAGCAGTGACCCAGTGAAGACACAGCGATGCATAACTGTTAGGGTAATGTGACTTGTTGAAAAGCCAAATCCACTGTGACATAGTAGATTCAAATGACTACTAGATTTTGCCCCAAATTTCTGACTCTACAGAGAAACAGAAGTAGCCGGGAGGGACTTCTCTGCAACCCTCCAGGCCAGCATTGCTCACAATCATAGTACTTTCTTTGTTCCAGACAGGAAGTGATAACACTGGCCAGTCCGGGAGAACTGGAACTGCTGTCAGAATTAAAAAAAAGGAGGTTTCCTTGGTCAGGACAAGGTCAGAACTAAAGCAGAGGTACCACATTGTGGTGTTGAAGTGTTGAATGAGTGACCGCTTCAACAGGTGAATAGGGACCATTTGAATTTTGTAAATATTACATAAGCATTTAGTGGAAAAGAGAAGTTTGTAAATAGACCAGTGAGGGAGCCAACAAACTTTCATTAAGATTGGCCATACAAACAGGCATGTACTGGCTGCTGACTTTTAAATGACTTTTGCTGCCCATTTTGTTGAGTGTGTCAAATGGATCTTTAGAAGATGGCAAGCATAAACATAGCAAACTTTAAATGTGCGAGCCTTATGGACAACCTCTGAGCAATTTTGGTGTGTTTCCAAAGAATGTGGTAGTGAAATGTGAAGCTTTACATCTCAAGATATTGGCAAATGACGTGCTACATTTTTGCACTGACTTTATCCACCAGGTGGCGCTCCAAAAGTGTAAGGTAAACAGTTAGAGTCTCCTAAAGGCCCACTGTCCATAACACATTTTTGGGAAACCCATTGTCAAGCTAATGCCTAAAAAGTACTTTGTGTCTGCCCTGGTTCAGGGGGTGCTAGCACAAAGGGACATGGCCACCCACAAATCTCTGATTCTGTATCAGCAATGTGGGGCTACAATCATGCAAAGTTTAATGTGTCAACCAAATATTGGTTGGGAAAAAATGTACAAAAATCTTTGATTATTATGTTGAAATTTTATGTAGGACGCACTGTGGTGGGCCTGGGCCCCGCCCACAGTGAGTCCCTGACCCGTTGGCTCCCAGGATGGTCTCCAGGTACCCGCGACCCTCGTGAGGATTAAGCAGTTACAGAAAATGAAAGAATGAATGAATTTCCTCTAGGTCTTCAGCTCAGAGTGTAAACAGTCTTCATATTTACTTAAATATGAATATAAATCTAAACTGTAAATAAACTTTAAATAAACCAACTTTAGTTGTCTGGAGTTCTCCAGTGATCTGCAAACAATCATGTTTCTAGGCTTGCAGTTTTCAGGACCGTGTTTCCCAAACACTGTAGAAGCTTTAGAAGGAGTGGACAATTCTAATTACAGTTTCTGTTACTGTTATCTGTGTATCTACAGGTTTTGTACTCATTTTATCATGTCAGTCCACAGAGGGAATGACAGAAGTGAAACTATCAAGGCAAAGCTTTGGGTGACACATGCTTTGGCTTTCTATCAGAAACAGCTTTCCTTGTAATAGAAGGGAGTGCGGAGAAGAGAGCGGCAGGAAAGCTTCTCCTTAGCACTTGGCGATGTTTTATCATGTCTGATTTGTCATGGTCCTCCACACAACTTTGCGATGCTGGAAATCCTTTTCTGACACGAACAACGAATAAATGTTGTCTTTGGCCTAGAATTATCCTGGAACACAGCTGTGTGGGAATCTGTCTCACTGTCAGAGAAACCGTGCATGTTTCTGAGCGCAGTATGTGAAAGCAACATGCAAAGTCACCTGATGACTTTAAATTTGAGAAGGAAACTCTCGACAAGGCCTGAAATTACAATGAAATATATTCTGCATGTGTAGTTTCTGACATGCAGCCTCTTATCCCAGCCCAATGGAAGTATCTGTTATAGATTTGACTGCTTGTATGGAATTCACCTTCAGATACAAACCATGTTCACACTGACATCTCCCCTTCTGTATAGAATAATCGACACCACATGAACAAAAGTATTGGGACACACTTCTTAATTATTGAATTCAGGTGGCCCCTTACTTCCAGTGAAGGACAATATTAGTGCTTCAGTAGACCAGGAACATTTTCAACAACAGTTTGGGAAAGAACCTTTTTCTATTCCAGCATAACTGTGCCCCAGTGCACAAAGCCCTGACCTCAACCCCATCCAGCACCTTTGGGATGAACTGGAACGGAGATTGTGATCCAGACCGTCTCATCCAACATCAGTGTCTGACCTCTACAGAATGAATGAGCACAATTTCCCACAGAAATTCCAACATTTTGTGGAAAGCCTTCCAAGAACAGTGGAAGCGGTTATAGCTGCAAAGGGGGACCAACTCCATATTAAAGTCTATGGATTTGAATTCAATATCATTGGTGCCCTTGGTCAAGCGTCCCAATACTTTTGTCCATATACTGTGTGTCTTTTGTATGAATCATTTTTATATTTTTTATAATATCAATTATTTGGCTCCTGAATCATTGATCAGCCAAACCAACCAGTTTAAATAATACCCTGACAGACACAGTGCTTCTTTGCATTTGTGCTGTCACTATCAATTACATGTGATCCAGAAATTCATTTTACATAACCTGACTTTTAATCTGTAGCTAAACAATAAAAATAAGATTAACAGTGTCATTCTACTCAGATCACTTCAAAGGACTATATTTTAGTGAAAAAGACAACAGAAAACACGTGAAATGTATAAAAATGTATAAACAAGTGCGCCTTGTTTCTTGCTATAACTGACAGCTGTAGTAGAAATTAAATACGTATATCAGGGTATATGCAGGTATCAGCAAATTCAGTTCAACACATTCAAAAAACACATTAAAACCATTTTGATGAATCTCTTAAGCATCAAATTACTGTCAAGATGGTGATCTGTGGATACTCCATCATTTAAAAGCCTTTAAAAACCTATTCTTTATAATTGTTACTATTTTTTTTATTAATCTAGGTCATCTGAACTAAGTTATCCAGACAGTCCAAGTGAGAGTCATAATGGCTTCTCAATTACCGTTAATTTTTCCAGGCCGCTTGGAGGGTTTAGGCCCCAACATCCCCTTGTGCTTTTCACCACTGTATCCTGAGGGAATAAGCGAAAACACATTGAAGACAAACGTCAAACACAGACAAAGACAGCAATAGCATGGTAAAGTGATATAGCATGAAATAAGGAACGTTTTTACTCAGTATGATATCACTGAATACTCAACAAAGAAGAAGCATTGCACAAGGGGAACTATTGAGCTGAGCTGGCCAATCAGAAAGAACAAAACAGTTCATACTGAGTTTCCATTTCACAGTTTCAGCTGTCTTGTCTCAGTCAGGGCCCTCATGAGAATGAATCAGCTGTTTGAAAGAATTACCAGAGAACCAGGGAGATGTGAAATGGGAAACAGACTTCTGGCTACATGTGTGCATGTCCCCGCTGAAAACATACTATAAATCCTAAAAAAAAAAAAATGGTTTCGAACTCACTCTGACAGCCCCTGAGAGCCGCTAGCCTGAAATCTGCTTGATATTCACATGTGGTGAAGCGTGATCCAAACAGGCCTCCAAACACACATGTGTAAAGCAGAATATCCAGTGTGAGATACGAGGTTCAGTGTTCGGAAATCGTGAGGTTTTCTTACCATTTGTTCTGGGCTGGGAGGCGTTTTTGTGAACAGTTGGGGCTCTCAGGGGATTGGGACGAGAAACACGCCTTCGGGGAATCCCATTCCTTGTAGTTGTATGAGTTGAAGTTCGAATCCCAGGGCTAGAAGTCGACGAGTTCCTCAAGATGCCTTGGCCTAGATAGACATAAACATGGGTAGCAATGTCACCACGAATGGATATGACAGCAGACCATGGGCTACTGAGGTGCTGTTGAAGAGAAGCTAGAGAAGCTGCCTTTTAGGGTGCCTAAAAGTCCTTTGGAGACAGACAAAGAAAACACTGACACTGAATGAAAGTGATACAAAGTGCTGGAAGAGGACAGTGTTAGATGAGAGAAGAATCTCAATGTGATGCTTATAGGAATACTTCAGCCAAAAATGGTACTATTGCTCTGGAATTAATGAAAAGCATATTATTTGGAGAAGATTCGAACTGGTTCCTGTCTTTCGTTGATTGACCACATTAGCATTTTTGACTCAAGTATTCCGCTGCAGGAGGAATGAGCATGGTGTGACAGCAAGGCGCGGGTTTAAGGAACATGGAGGGGATGTAGGGCAGTAGTTACAGCACAAGTAAAGTGTTGCTTTTTTATGGAAGGCCATGTGTGGAGGTGATGTTTGGCGGCAGTCCAGTTTTGGCTTGATTGCAGTGTTATTGTATTATGATGTGAAGTCATTCAGTTACACGGGTGTGTGAGAGACGGCAGTTAACGGGGGAGCCTCAAGACAAATCGACATCATTACCCTGGGGCTTTGGAAGAGGCTGTCCATCCTGAGACTGGCTTGGAGCTGTGTAACATAGAGAAGCTGTCTCATATGATGACTGGTTCATAAGGCAAAGTGAAAAACGTCCTGTCCTTGTGAGTCCTAGTGCAAGTTTTTTGGCAGGTCTATAATAGTGTGGCACAGGTAGTGCCCAGAAGAATGTTCTGGCCAGAATTAAACAACAAGACTGTTGCAGAAATTCCTGGCAAGGCAAGTGGGTATAAATCATACTGAATGTAGTAATTTGCTTTTTAACACTTGAAGCTTTTCTGATCTCAATAAACTCAGAAAAATATATCGTGGCTAATTAGTTGGCACCATTTTACCGTTGTGCTATTTTCCAGCGGTGCTAGTTATTTAACGGACACAAGTAAGCAATAGGAGAATTTACCCGCTGTGTTGCCTGGGAGCTCGTTGTTGACTGCCTCTGCCTGCTTTTCTGCCCAAGGTGAGCTTTGGTTGACATTAGATTTCGGTGTTGGTGTCAACTTTTTGATTGAGTCGAAAGGTTGTCTAGGTTTGGTGGTGCTGTGTGGACCATTAGTGACTCGTGGCTGACTCTTGGGAGTGCTCTCAGTTCTGTCTTGTTCCTGTGTAATGGTGTAATATTGTATTGTAGAGCTTGTTGGCTGTTTGTCTTGGGCTGGTACGGGTTGTAGTGTGGTGGCTCTTTGGGGCTGTGTCCCTTGTTTAGTCTCTATTTCAGTGGTGCTGTGTACATAACTCCTTACAGAGCTTGGCGTATCGTTGGTGTCATAAGTTGGATACACTGGATAGGTTGGATGCTGTGGTACTACGGTTTTCTGTGTGCTTGCACTGGGCCTGGGCAGGGTCAGGGGTGTGTTTGTAAAGGAATGATCTTTGTTTAATGTTGTCGGAAGGGGGTTAGTGCTTAGGGTCTGTTGAGGCTTTGGCGTTGTGCTGAATTGGTAATAAGAGTTAGATTTGGGTTGACTGGTGTGTTGGGTTGGGATTTGTTGTTGGGTTGCAGTGGTGGATTTTTCTTGTTTTTTTCTGGATTGGCTGGTCCTTGGCTTTTGGGGTGTTGTGGGTGTTGTAGTGGGCTTGGGTTGGGTTGTCATAAGGTGGAATTTGGATGTGATGGGTTGTTGTACTGTGTTTTTCTGGGGTTGGGTATGGATATTCTGGGACAGGGTAGTCTTCGGTTGGGCTTGAGTTGTTCTGAGTTGGGGCTGGGTTATCTTGGGTGTTGGTTGGGTGGTCATGAGTTGGGACTGGGTTGTGCTGGGCTGTGGTTGGGTTGTGCTGGGGTGAGGTTGGGTTGTGGTGGGTTGTAATTGACCTGTGTTGTGGAATATGGTTATACTTGTGGGTGGTTGTGGGTAGTTTGTGCTGTGTGGAATATTGATTTTGCGAGAAACAATTTCAGTTGTGCTGGGATGGCTTTTAATTGTACTGGACATAGTTGTGCTCAGTTGGTTGCTGGCAGTGCTTGGCTGGTTTTCAGTTGTGAACAGCAGAGTTTTAACTGTGTTTGTTGTGGATTGTGTCGTGTGGTGTTGGGTAGTTCTGGAAACAGGTGAGGTAGTAGTTTTGGGGGGCTGAAAGGCATTGGTGGCCTCTGATGCGAGTTGACTCATGGGTGTATGAATGAAGGTAAGGTTCTGTGTCAAGGACATTGGATCCTCAGAAGGGGCAGAAGGTATGTCCTCACTTCCTGTTCCTGTTCAGAGAGGAGAAATGACAGTAGCTTTGAGTTTGTACGTGACTGTCTATGTTTGTAGATGGTCCTTCTTAATAGACAACATTGCAAAATAATATGGCAATGCTGATCAACAATGTTTCCAACAATACAAAGCCATTCCATCTCTAGTCTAATACTTTAACTTAAATGTGTAGTCAACGTTAGAACAAACATTAAGCCAATTAGAAGAGTATTGTTGTAGAAAAGTTGATTTGCTAGTACTTACAATGAACTGTGCCCTGCCCAGCACTTCACAAAGTCTTGCCTTTTCTCCTTCATTATTTTTTATGTGGCTTCTGAAATGTGGTCTGCTTAGAAGTTCATATCATGCATTTATCCTTGATTGGAAATCTGTGGTTAAACCACACTTAATAGCCTTCGGAATCCACGAATGAGCTCATAGCTATGTACGTTTGTAGCTTGCACACACTGAGCACAGAGCAGAATACTCTGTCCGTGAAAAAAATCGGTGGCTCACATCACATAGGAGCTGCACTGTAGACTACTAATGAACCACAGATTTAATTTTGAGTTTTAGTCGTGATTTTGCAAAGAACTTAATCACCTTACATGACATTTTAGCTCTAGCATCAGTTGCCTACATTCCAGAAATAAAGAAATTAATAGGCACAATATGAACAGAGCAAACACTCGCTCTTTCTAGAGACATTGCTTTAATAGACCGAACAGAACAAAAGAACAATGCAGATCTTTCAGAAATTGGTTTTGGTGACTTCATGGGAACAGAGAATTCAAAATGAATGGCCTGCTTTTGCAGCTCAGTTTCCACATACTGACTGAGGATTGAATGGCACATTCTGAACCAACAAACAGTGTTTACATACTATATCATATAATATAAAAGCCTTTTATTTCATAAAAGTGAGGCTTTTCTTGATATGGGACCTTTAACCTGGTAGCTGCGTAACAGCAGGTAGTTATATATAAAAAAGATGCTAGTGTTAAAAATCTTCAACTATTAAGAATTCTTATTTGAATTCTTAATGTTAGCTGCAGCTATGAAAATTGAAAAACTCACAAAGTTTTAGGTGTTTAAAAATATGGCCTAGTTCTAATATTTGAACCCCAGCTTACTAAAACGCCTTTACAGATCAAGGCCTATCAGCTTAAGGTCAAAAACATGACCATTGGAAGTTATTTTAAATACAAAACTTAATTTTAAAAATGTTTTCCAAACAACATCAGAAAAACACTATGGAGAAATGCAACTTTGTATATTTAAAAACTGTAAGAAGCATCTTTAACATTTTGTCTGTACTGTTACTAGTCATATATGAATTATAGTACAGTTAGGTCCTTTAAAAATGTTTACATTTCTTTGCTGATTAATAATTTTCAAGGAAAAACATCTCTTCATTTGAGCCCAAATCAAAAATTCACTTTTGCAATTATTAGGATCATTGCTGGAACATTGAAAATTGTCATTGGTTCAATATTTACAGCCTTAGTCAATATGTTTGTAGTGTTTAAGTGGCGTCCGTGACGTCCACAGAGCAGCTGCTAGAGGCCGTAATTGGGGTTTTCATTTCTGGGACTCTTATTTTGAATTGGGTGTTTGTGTATAGGGTCTCAGTGTCAGGTGTCTTGTGTTTTCATCTAAGTGATTGTGTGTTATGATTGGTTCTTGTTCGAGTAGGTTCTGTATTTAAGTTCTATGAGTTCATGTTGTTGGAACTCATAGAACTTAAATACAGAACTTACTCGAACAAGAACCAATCACAACCCAATTAAACACACACTCAATTTAAAATAAGAGTCCCTGAAATGAAAACCCCAATTGCGGCCTCTACGTGCTGAAATAAAGAGAGCTGTATCAGGTATAAATCAGGTATAAATCAAAAATGTTTTACAAAGAATATAACAATTAAATTTAATTCAGATTACTCTTTAATAACTCTTTAGAAATCCAAATGAAATGTGTTGATTTCCCCCCTGGACTGCCTAATAGTGCCTAATTTACCAGTAAAAACAACTGAAATGTTTGGGGAATTTATGTGCAGATGTCTTGTCTTGCTTAAAAGAAGTGAGTGCAAACCCAGAGCAAAGCATTCCTTTCTTTGAACAATTTCCTCTGGGATAAATAAAGTTTTCTGATTCTGATTCTGCATCATTTAAACCCAAAGAAGACAACAGGACTCCAGAAAAAAAAATCAACAACAAAAACTGAAAGTGAATGTTCATTACCTAGAGTTCTTCTTGGAATAGGAGGAGGTCTTGTGTACCTCACGACAGGAGGAGGCCTGCTGTGAGTAATGTTGTGCAGGACTGGATAGTGGAGGGAACCACAGTCAATCACATGTTGTTAGATGCTAACATTTCTCTGCCACAATTTCAGGTCATGAGGGAAACATCTTACCACGAACTGGAGGTAAGAAAACTTCTGCGGCTTTAACAATAGGTTTCTGTGTGGAGAAAAAAAGTTTACATTATGTAAAAACTAGATTGAGGAAAGGGGGAGAGGCGGGTTAATGATTCTGTTGATGATTTACCTCTCTAGGCTCCAGCAGCTTATGAATATCTATGTCTGTAAAAGAGAAAAGAAAATGATAATACAGCACAGACAGTTCAGAAACTGTCCAATCTTCCTGCTTTCTCATGACATACCATCTGGGTTGTGTACGGCTGGAGGGCTCCAGGGTCCACTGACGTCGTCAACGTCCACTCGGACACCGAACTCGTAAGGAGTGTCTGGTTTGAGGTTGTCGATGACAGTGCTGGTGGAAGGACACGTCTGGTAGTTCCAGTCTTTGCTGGGCTCCTTCTCTCTGTAGCGCACAGTGAACTGGCTGGAGAGGCAGAGAGAGACTGGAGTTGAATTCGTGACAGCAATAAGAAGCCAAGGTATTTATGAGTCCTTGCTGTCGTTTCCCTGTATATTTATGGAGGCGAATGGCAGAGGTGAAACCCTAAAGGGCACATCCATTTAAAAAATATTTTAGAAAGTGTGATCACAGAAAGAAGGTGCTGTATGTACACTATATGGATTTACACTTTTGTCCATATAAGGGTTTGGGCTTGGCCCTTTATCTTAATGCCTCAGCATACCAAGAAGAACCTTTTCTATTCTGGACCCTGGAGCCCTCCAGCCGTACACAACCCAGCAGGTATGTCATGAGAAAGCAGGAAGATTGCACAGTTTCTGAACTGTCTGCTTACTGATGTACGTCGCTCTGGATAAGAGCGTCAGCTAAATGCCGTAAATGTAAATGTATTATCATTTTCTTTTCTGTGTCCCAGTGCACAAAGCAAGCTGACATGGCTGGATGAGTTCAGTGTGGAAGAACTTGACTGGCCACACAGAGTCCTGACCTCAACCCCATTCAGCACCTTTGGGATGAACTGGAACGGAGATTCCGATTTTCTCATCCAACATCAGTGCCTGGCCTCAGAAATGCTCTACAGAAAGAATGGCTCAGAAATCCCTCCTAATACTTTGTTTTGCTTAAGAAATAAGAAAACGAAAACCTAGAAGATGCTAATAGCTAAGTTCTGGGTCAAGGGGACGTGGTCATACCTGTACAGACACATTCACAGCCCTGTTGGACAGAGACAGCACTTAGGAACTAGATGTAGATTATTTCTGTGATTACTTTTGTTCAGAGCGCCCAGAGAGCTGGACCGCTTTAATCTTTAAAAAATAATAATTTATTATTATTATTGTTGTTGTTGTTGTTGTTGTTGTTGTTGTTGTTGTTGCTGTTGTTATTATTATTACTATTATTATTATTAATCTCCCTCTCACTCTGGCTGGGTTTAACTGGGCAGGAATGATTGGTAGGATAAAGCTGGCTGGGGCCAAGGTTTCCACTGGCTTGACCAAAGAACACCAAGAAGTGTGTGTGTGTGTGTGTGTGTGTGTGTGTGTGTGTGTGTGTGTGTGTGTGTGTGTGTGTGTGTGTGTGTGT
>JBBPDE010013819.1:0-11144 GCA_037974605.1 Nannopetersius ansorgii
AGACCAAGACAAGACCGAGGGATCCGAGACCAAGACAAGACCAAGACAAAAGACCGTCGAGACTGTGACAAGACCAATACCACGTAAAAGTGGTCTCGAGACCGGTCTCGAGACATTCAACTCTAGTGGTTGCCCAAACTAGGGCTCGCCTCCTCAACAGGGAGATGATAAATGCTACTCTGGCCCATGAAAAGAAAAACAGGAAACAGGAACTGCCAAGAGTCACAAACTGGCAGACCTGAATTAGCCTGAACAGAGAAGTTCCCTCAAAGAAACATTCTTTTTCATTAAACTCACAATAAAACTCAGGAATAGAGGGAAATAGATATAAAGAGAGGACGATTAGTCCCAAGGGTGCAAACCCTTACGCACAAAATCTGTCACAGAATGAAAGTCTGTCGCAGGGAGAACCAGGAGATGAACCCAAGATGCCTTTACCCAATTGCCAGCTGATATTGTACATGTGAAGGGTGAATTTCTTCACACAAAGACTCAGCAGTGAGTGAGGCTTTATGGATCTGCCTGCAGGTGCAGGTCCTTCTCCTTCTCCTCCCAGCTAGGGTAGGCGCAGCAATCGTGGTCTGGCGCAGGTATGGTGGCCAATTCGGTTCCAGATCGGCTCCTTGCAGATACCTTTTATTTTACTGTTTAAGTCTATGATTTTATATGAAACCTCAAAGTTCTGTGATTTTACTTACTAATATTCTTACTGTTAACACACACAGACACAAACAAATTCACGAAGTGCTTTGTGCTAATCTCAAAGGCATAACTTTCTATATACCATTTACTTTAAGTATGTCTGCTAGTTAGGGAGTGTTCTGCTATTTACTCCACCTGAACCCAAGTCTGGGCAATATGATGATATTTATCATTATTGTGATGAACTGCATTACAATGCACTTTTCTGAGCATATCATGAATATCAGTAGTATGTGGAGAACACAGATCAACTGCATGCTTTATAACAAAGACAGCATAACCTTCAACAGGATTTACAAAATGTAAAACATAGAATAAATATTATTTGTAATTGTTTTACAATGTTTCAGATGTGAAATACACCATGGTAGCCCAATTGTTTGTTACTAAGCAGGTTATACAGTTACTACACATGATTGTTGTCTATTACAGGCTCTATAATTTGTCTATATCTGTCATTTTTTTTAGTATGCGATAAAATACACATTTAATGATACATTTTAGGATAGTCCTATAGGTATATTAGCAGGTGCCAGACTACATTCTTAAAATTTAGAAATCATTGAGCAAAAGTTTTAAAAGACTCTAAATGCTTTCTCCAAGCTCAGGTGCAAGGATGGGATATCTGAGGATTACCGTTAAAGCAGTGTTACAAGCTTTCGACAGGTGTGAAACATGAAGTTTCAGGTACAATAAAGTGTGCAATTGCTAAGCCCTTTCTCTTGTGCACACGGCCAATTACTGCCTCAACTGCCTTGAGTCAATATTACTAACTAGAAAAGAAAGGTTTGTTTAGGCTCAGACACACCCCATTTAGTGTCATCCTCTAATATTTGCAGAATGTTAAAGGACAGAGGTCCTCAAATATTTGTCACCAGAGGGCAGTGCGGACACAAAATTCATCGAAACTAAAGGGTAGTTTCGGTGATATGCTACCAGGAACTGCTGATTAAAGTGGCAAAATACAGAGGGCATAGGTTGGACAGAGAGTACAGACAGGCTTTCACTTTCATCACATTATGCTGAGCAGCTTACAGTTCAGTTAAGGAAAACTTACGTTTATAAAATTTACAGTTACTTGCAAACACCATATGATTTCAAGGTTTTGTGAAACCTCTCTTTACACTGCTGAGTTCAGTACTGACACACCAAGCCCTGACACACCTAATTCAAATAATCTGGTGGTGAAAAGACTGATAAGCTGATGAACAGCTGCTTTGCCAAAGCGAAAAAGTTGCACACACTTACTGAAGTAAAGGTGTAAATGTGTGTATTAATCGAATAATACACTCACAATTTAACTGTTTTTACTGACTCTGAATGCAAGCTGACTTTATAAAACTGAAACACACTAAAGCATAATATAATTTCTTACACCATTTACAATACAAATCTCAGATCTCTCACCTTTTCCTCAGCATCTGTATTTTCATCCACTGTGCTGAGGGCATTCTGCACACGGGCCAGACGTGCTGAGAGGCACAGCAGTAGGTTAACAACCCGCTCCAGGTCTCCGATAAACTGTGTGTAGCGCTCCAGCTCAGTTGGCATGCAGCACTCACGCACAAGAGCCGCCATGGCATCACCCCGAGCCCTGTTCTCCCTCTCCTCACCCAGCAGGGAGGAACGGGAACCCTCCAGAGACACCAGCTGCTTCTTGATGAGCGCCATCAGCTGCCTCTGTTAAGACAAGACTCGTCTCAGGATCGAAATACTGACAAAATGATCAGAAAATAATAACGTTTTTTCGTCTTCCCCACAATTTGATGACCAAAACGTGGATATTTATTTTATATCCTTTAAGTCTACAAATGTATATTGCCATACTCTTCCTCAATTCATCTATAGCTCCAGCCATCTAAAAGACATGTTCATTTTATGTTATTAAAAAACATTTTGATTACAAACTTCTGAACAGTATTGAATGTTCAGAATTAAAACTCATAGCCAGCCAAGCAGTCATTGCACACCTTCTTATCTGTGACATCACCTCCTGTACTGCACTGTCTTTGTTGCTGCGGAGTAACATCATCCACATTTGATGTTAATACGTTGTTTTCTTTATCAACATCTGCCATCTCAGAGCTTGAAAAAAAGAGTGAAAAAGCAAATAGGTTAGTGGTAATGTAAGTGAAAGGTTATCTAAACATGATATGGGACATTGATCAGTGTCAGAATTTGACTTGTGCTTGCACTGTTTGCAGAAGACCCAACTGAAACCTAATTAAGAGCTTCTGGTATAAGCACGAGCATGCTTTTGTGGAGGTTACATTATACACTTTACTAGGTACAATTACATTGTATCAACCCTCACTGTTCATATGACCAGGTCTGCCCACCACATTGGTGGTATGTTTTACAATTACAGACTGTAGTCCATCAGCTTCTGTGCTCCATTTTTTTTACACCCCATTTATCAATGCTTAGGATAAGTGTGGGGTTTTTAAACACCCCTGTGTCACTGCTAGGCTGAGAACAGTCCACCAACGAAAATATCAAGCTGTCAATATCCTGTACCCAGAAACTGTTCACTAAAGAACTAGAGGATGATTCCCACCAATGGTGCAGCAAAGATGAACTATTTACCCTTAAAAGGGTAAGAAGCCTCCATAGCTGCACTGCTTTTAACAAATTTGAATATATTACATCTAATTTAATCACAATTAACTACAAATTAACTAAAATAATTCAACTAATCATTTAATTCATTTGACAGCCCTTATTTGTATTTATGTGAATGTGATACAAAGGAATAAGAACAACTATAAATGTGGATATACAGCACACTGCCCAACAGTCACCTGTCTGTAGTTGGTTCTGGCTTTCTCATTTTCTGCTCCATTTTTTTCTTATAGTGTTCTTCCATCAGAAGAGTGTCCTCCGATAACAGCTGCTCCATTAGCAGTAGTGCTGTTTTCCGATTAGTTATAGGATATAAAATACGGGCGAGATATTGGTCTGCTGAGACCACCTCCTGAACCAACTTCTCCCACCAAGTTTGGTGCTCAAGGCTGTCCTCTTCTGGTTTGTCAATCACTGGAGGTTCGCGTTTGTTCTCTTTTTCCTTTCTTTCCTGATCTCTACCAACTGCAGGGCTGAATTCAGTATCAGGGTTTGAAGGGTCATCAGATGTTTCCATCTTTGCCACTGTAGCAGGCTGTGCTTTCTGAGGAGATTGAGTACCTTCATCTTCATTACTGTCATTGACCTCAGGTGGCACAATCCACAGACTCGGGTCTGTTGTCACCCCAAGGGTTAGGGATACTTCATTACCAAGTGACTCTTCAGCCATTAACAAGGATTGCTTTTGAAGACCTGTCTTTATTTTGCTAAAAGGGAAAAAAAAATATTGTACAGTGATGAAACCCATAGCACACTCTGTAATTTTTTAAAATAAAATTAGGCAGAAACAAATACCTGTCATGCAGGTTTTCACTGGTTTGCTCAGGAGAATTAGCAGCAGATGTGACTTTGCTTTCTTTGTCATTATAGCCAGAGCCACAAAGTGTAATCGGATGTATGTCAGAAAAACTGGGCATACAGTTAACATGGGCAGGAGCCTCCAAGACAGAAGTGGCAGAGGACAAACTGCATACTCCGGCCCTTGAGTGGAATACTGTGGATGGGTGGTCCAGGGAGCAGGGCTCCTTAGTAAACTGATGTTCAGGAGCAACCTTCTCAGAGACAAGAGGGACAGAGTCTTGCTTGAGTTTTCTTTGTGTATGTTCTTGCTTCTCAATCAAAAATAAATCTCTCTTCCCTCTGCCAGACACTATATGTTCACCAGGGGGCTGGTGTAGTTGCTCTGAGCTCTTGCTAAGGGGTCTAGGGCTGATGTCCTTCGACACTCCAAGTTCCTCTAATGACTTTCCTCTAGGAACCATCACTCGCATTCGCCTCTGGTCTGGAACTGATCCTGCATAGTGCCTATAAACCGGTCTTTCACATTGCACTTTCATTTGAGTGCTAAAGGCATAGGATAAATGTGTTAATACATGTTCTCAACAAAACATCTTAAGATGACTTTACAAAAATGTACTGATAATTGTTATTTTTTGATATTTTTTTTCTTTGAAATCGGTTTGGTAATGTCTAATTACAATTTCACAATGTCAAGAAAAAGATAGAAATAATGACCAGAAAAACAAAAAAACAACATATACTATCTCACAAACTTTACCTTGAGAGCCATTTGTCATGTGCAGGTGAACACTCAACATGTCTATGAACCTAGAATAAACACAATGTTACAGAAGCTAAGAAACAAGGAAACCGTGTTAATTAAATTAACCTGTTAAACACTGAGGGGAAAAGCTTTTTAAATGGTTGATATTTATAAACATAACATACCTGTTCAAAGGCAAGGGGTGTTGAAGTGCTGCAGGTTTTGTAAGAGCCTGGTTGCTCTAGTACATCCAGAAGATTCTCCACTGAGGCACATTTCCCTGATGGTGGTGGCAATCCCCCTTTCCACACAGACTGACTTGAGAGAACAATCGGCTGGGCATACGTGAAGTGGGCAGACCTGAAGTCTGTGTCTAAAATGCGACCTGCAGATTGTGGCCTGAGAAGCTTCTTCTCTGAGCCAGAGTTGGCTGACAGAGGTCTGGGACCCCACTCCGGCTTTCGTCCTGCAGTTGAGTGCCTCTGGTTGGGCACAGCTACTTTGTGACCAGTTTTTCTTTCTATGTATGCTACCAAGGCCTTGTGCTGAAGATGCTTAAGAGTACTTTTTGAGAAGCTGGAGGCTGACAGAGCACGCCCCCTGGTCTCAAACATCTTTCGCCTGGCAGCTACAAGTCCATGCTCACCAAAGTGGTCTTCTGAGAATAGTACTTCACTCTCACTGCCAAGTGAACGGCAGGTCATATGAATTGGTCTGTCTGCCAACTGGTGTAGTTTTTCTGGTTCAGAGTGAGAGAGTTTTTTCTGTTCTGGGGTCAGACGCTTTCTACAGCCAACTCGAGGCACTTGTGGCTGAGGAATATTTTGTTGCCTCATCGTTTCCTTCTCAATCTCTTTCTCAATCTCTTGACTAGGGTTCTTCAAGGTCTCTTTATCTGTTTCTTGGAACTTAAGTAGGTGAGTTTGGATGGGGTTTTCCAGCTTGGAATAGACATCCTGTAAAGGAGCTTCAGAAGGTATGACAGAGAGACTCTTGCCAGACCACAGATCAATTCTATTTGGACAAGAGAGCTGCAGATCTTTTCTTTTAAACGAAGTCTCTCTCAAAACCTTACTTTGTACATCCTTCAGTTTTTCTTTGTAATATTTTTTAAAAGAATCATCTAAGGTGTTGTATGGGTAGGCAAACTCATTTAGTTTCTCTTCTTTCGATAATTCACTGTGTGAAGAGTCACCACTGAAAGATTCTTTTCTGGCTGTCTGCTTATTTCTTCCCCATTCTGGATCCTGGCTTCCCGATGTAGAGTTTTTCTCATTTTTGACCTTGTTCATGAGAGAGGCCCTGCTGGCTCCAGTGAGGTGATACAGGAGAGGAGTGGCCTCTTTACTGATCTTCTCAGTAGGCATTTCTGCTAAGGGCAGTCGTGTCGATCTGCTAACAGGACCATCATTTTTTGCATGAACATCATGATGTTTTTCTGTAAAAATCTTATTCTGAGATGTGCCAGATGCTGAAAGGTTCTTCTCTGGGCCACAGTAGAACATAGGATGATTAGTGGTGTGAGATCTGCCTATATCCATATTCCTCTGGCTATCTCCAAAGTCATCTGCCTTTTGAGATGCTTTCTCAGTCTTACAGAAATTACTGCAATCATAGATACCAGGAGGCTCCTTATAGTCAATTGGTGGGCTTAATTTTTTTTCTACTTGAAAAAACAGTTTTCCATTGGGACCATCAGAGCTGTTCGATTGTCTACCAGGTTCGACATACTTAAACACGTTTTCCATAGTACTACGAGACATCTGCTGCTCAGCCTGCCAGTGGGGTTCTGTGCTCAAAATCTCTATTACACGCTGTGCCTGCGGGACACTGGATTCAAGCGATTTGTACATGCCAGTGACAAAATAGAACTGCCCTTTGTGTTGAACACTTCCATTGATCGTGTTCTGTGCTGTGTGCCAGGAGCTAATCGCACGTTCCTGGTCAGCTGAATGCACCTCAGACTTTCTGCCCTTCGTTTGTTGTGAGTGTTCTGATTGACTTGTCTGCTGGGGCAATTGGCTTAAGATGGTTGCTGACTTTGAGTCGAGGATTTTATCCGATATATCTTGCTTCGGTTGGTCACTCCGATAATGCTGCACAACTCGACAGTCATAGGTTGGGTCAGGTTTTGTACAAAGGGCTTGAGGATTAGCTACCTGGGTTCTCAAGGAGGAAATATCAGCAAGTTGTCCCTCAGGACTTTGACGTGCCCTTGAAGTCTCAAGACTTCTAGTGGTCATGAAGCTATCTAGGCGTACGGGAGGAGGAGGTGGTGGTGGCAGCATTAAAGAGGTGGACATTTCTGGGGATTCTTTCAGATGAAGGCATCCATTTTTGTTTTGATGATGTTGATGTTGCTGTGCAATGGGCTCCATGGAATGGTACAGCTGGTCCATGCTCTTTGAATCTGACTCAAGGAAGCTGGGACCATATACTGCCTTCACATACTTAAGATCTGCATAGTGCAGGCTATGTGGGTGGAAATCATCCTGCAAAAAGGGTGAAGGGTAATCGGGAGCACTAGATCCCCCGGAGAAAGAACTATAAGCAGAGTCCCCTTTACTGTGATGATGAGTGTACTGATCTATACTACTAGTAGACTTAGCAGGGGAAAGACGACTGATGGGAAGACTAAGTGGGTGCAAGTCAAGGTTGTTCATTCTTTCAAAGCGCAAGCTGTAGGAATCCATCTGGAGTGGAAGCAGAAAACATGGATCCAAGTGAAATGAAACTTCTCTCTAAATTGTCAGGTCATAACTCCAGTGTCCAGCACCTACCAGCCGTTTCTCAGTGTCATCACGGAACAAAGAATACATGATTCAGCCGGTACCTGGAGAAACAAATACACACATGCCATATATTATTAGGATCAAAAAGTTCTTAGCAAAACTCCACGGTGCACTGCCGAGTATATCTTACACTCTCTAAACACAATAACACAGCTGTAACAAGACTACTAATGGGAATTTTTGCAGAAAGTAATCAAGCTAATGAGCCATACATGTTGTGGTGTTCATAAGGCAATCTGATTTTATCTTTCACTTTAAAGTTGCTGCCATGAAGTCTCAATCATTTTTCACAGACTGGATAAAGAGCTAAATTAAGCTTTCATTTAATCTTTGTTACACTCATGATACTTACAGGCTCATTTGCACTCTATCAGCATGCAATATTTGTTTTCATGAACAAACACACCAAGGCATCATCCAGTGTGAATAGACTGAATATGAACTTATCAGATCTCTCTGGTTTTGTATTGCTATTTAAATAAGAGATGAAAGACTTTCCAAGCTGAACACTCTTGCAATAAAAAGGCCTGGCATGCTATCTTACCATACAGCACATGTTGCTCAGGACATCTGTGTTGACTAAAATTAGTTTGTTTGTATTGGATTTTCAATGTTGCATGTCAACTGGGTGAGGCGTTAACCAACAACAGTAGCAAATTTGTAGATAAGCATGCACTTCAAACAACCTAGAGTCACAACTGTTATAATTGAAATGTGATATAAATGGATCGGTCATGGTTTCCTCACATAAGAATTTACCCAAATACCAAGCAAAGTGCTTGGTACAGTGTTGCTCCCAGAATGTACCCCTGGTGTAATTAAATCTGATTTCTGGTCTTAGTCATGTGGAATTCTAACCATTGCTTGCATGCTTGCATTTACTGAGCAGCCCCCAACAGCTCAAGATGACCTTAACACCTTTAAAGTGGTATGTTTGTTAGGAAAATACATTTGAAAGAAGCAATCAAAGATTAAAGACTAAACAGCCTAAAATGTTCAAAGAACTTCTTGCCCTCCCATGCTGCCAGCAGAATATATTTTTTAATTGTCTTTTCTGTCTGATTGACTTTTCTGTCAATTAGAATATATGAAAATCAACAACCAACAAACATACCACCTGCACCAGTTTTAATTAGGGCCTTAAAGTGTAAATCTGGATAGTGGTAAACAAAAAATCTCTGGAATGCCATTTCAACCTGGGTGAAATAATTTGGGATTAATCATGTGATAAATCTTTAAAGGATTATACTGTACTGTGGAACTTATGAATAACCACAAAAACATTTATATTTTAATGTCTGAGGGTGTTTCTTGTTTTGTATTGAAGTGGCACATACAAACAAATCAGCAAAAAATGACAACACGGCACTTAGTACTGTGCACAATATTTTGGCATAACGTTCCATTTAGGCTGGTCTGTAACAGCAAGAGGGAAATTAATTGGATATATTCCTGCTCTGCTCTGAGATCTACATCAAATTTAGATTTTAACCACCATCTTTGCAAAGATAAAATTGTGACAGCACTCCTGCACGTCATGCAAAGTACAAAACAGAAAGAGGAAACAATAACAGATCATTTGACTTTTCACTTTCTAATGCAATGATCAATAACAATGAATTCAAGTGAAGAGCTGAAGCATCACTCTCTGTAATTGCAAACCATAAAAACTAAATCATAAAAAACAGACAATGGAGGAATGAGGATGTCAGAACACCATGACAGCATGACAAGGCAGGTGTAAACTGATCGCATAATTGACTGTTATATGCAAAACACTGTAGCCTCAATTTTTACCCATTGCTTGTGTGTCCACCTGAGACAAAATGATAATTAAACTCTACCAGGACTATTTCACTTCCATAAACAAGGACAATTAGGTTTTCAATTCAATAGTTTTAAAGTACATGGTCTTCTTCAAAAAACAATAACTAATAATAATAATAATAACAACAATAATGATGAGTCACAAAGCAGATGACAGCAAATATTCTCTGTCTTACCACAAGCAATAGTTGGAAAGAAAAGAAATGATCCACTAATCCATTTTAAGCAAGTACATCCTGAAAGAGTTGTAAAACACTTTGCTAGTACATTTCCAGCAACTGACGTGTTACTTTCACAGATAGCACACAGTGGCGTTCCAGCGGGCCTCGTTCTCCTCAGACCCTACCAAGAGGCCGGGCTTTGGATGCCTGTGACGTCCATCCTGCAAACGCACAATAGGCCCAGTAGAGGGAATATTTCACTGCTGATAATGGTGTCTGAAAAGGGGAAAAAAGGCTTCACATTCCTGGCTGGCTTCAAAGAAAGAAAAGGCCTGGGTGCCATTCATTCCCAGAGTCCTCTGCATATGGAGAGTTGCCAAGCAGGAGGGGAGGAACTCTTCAGTAGAAATTCTCACTCAGAGAAGTGACCCTCCCTCTGAACACCCCAGATCAGCCAGTGCTGACCAGTAGATGTAAGGAAAATCCAGAATTTAGCCCCTTAACTGGTTACTGTCCAAATAGTAATAGAAAAGAATTCAAAAGTGCCAGCAGAGAATTTTCGCTGAATTTAGAATACATTTTTATTTTTTTATTCACCCAACAATGATATATTTAATTACTTCTTGTCTAATATCCCAGACATAAGTCTAATTTAATACAAAAGAGCCAGTGAGATTCTTTAAGATTCTTTCTTTTTAGACACAAGCACAGGCACTTTAGCTTCTTGTTTCAAAATGCAGAACCAATACTAAATGCAGCAATTAAGATCAGGGTAATACAGTAAGAACATGGTCCCTAAACTGATTCTTCCTCAGCTTCATCCAAACCCAGTGACAACTAATTTCATCATGACTTCCATAATGATTTTTAATTAAGGACTTAACATGATCATTTAATTTTCAATATCATAACCACGACAGTTGTGTAAACCTATTCATTTTATTTATATCTAACCCCTCTAATTTTTGCTACCGAGCCAAACTGAGGACTGCACTACTTCTCATAACACTCTTAAGTGTTTGTTTCAAACTGATAGTGTTAATATTCACCAACGTGGTTGAATGCATGAAAGGAAATGCTCAAGTCCATGAGGTTTATTCACTGTGACGAACCTTGAGGCGACATTATTGTTTTTTCAACTTCCTGCCATTTCCACCTGCCAGATGAATGAGACACAAAGGCTCACGACAACCAAAATGGGCAAACTATTCTTAACCTCACACACTTCAAAACACCTACCTCTTAGAGAATAATAACCGTCTGTTGCTTCAGCAACAAATGTTAAATGTACCAGAAATATCTGTTTGCATTAAGAACTGAAACATGGTGGCAATAATGATAGAAATTGGTCTAAAAGCCCATCGCTGCAGCATCTCTGGATCAGCTGGAGAGCTCTTTATTAATAGGAACTGTGAGAATTATATTACAAACCGGATTCCAAAAAAGTTGGGACACTATACAAATCGTGAATAAAAACTGAATGCAATGATGTGGAGG
>JBBPDE010013828.1:0-11144 GCA_037974605.1 Nannopetersius ansorgii
TGACTTAGATGAAGATCAGATCACATTTTATGACCTATCTGTGCAGAAATCTGTATAATTCCAAAGGGTTCACATACGTTTTCTTGCAACTGTATATGTACATACTGTATTTTAGTTGGAAGCATTACTGTCATGGCCTCGCTTTAAAGTCATTTAAACACTGGCATAACTTACCCCATTCCCCCTACTACAGATAATGCCATTTTTTGGAACTGTTTCTGTAAGTGTATTGTAAAAAGTGAGATAATATTTACAAATGGCTTTTTTTACTTGAGTCAAACAACTCATAAGGACTCAACATATGAACAAAACGTATTTTGATGTGTGTTATTGGTCTGTGCATCAAAACGCAGCAAATTCATTACTCACTTTAAGCTCAAATATTTCTCTTTTTTTTATATATTATAAGTAGGATGATATTTGTATTCACTATTTTTATTTATGAGAGGTGCATGAACGCATGGCTGTAGGTCATACAGCCTTCACCCCCAGGCAGAGGAAAACTCTTCTACTGGGTTTGGGAACGGTGGGTATAGTGGAAGATAAAGACGTACATTGTAGATGTTCCAATTTCTGACCAGAGGAGATGAATGATGCATTGTCCCAGATGACAATGAATCGCACCTCATTAATTTTGCTGCTTTTAACTTTGTACTGTCCACTTTCTGCCATGACCAAACAAATTCCCCACTTGTGAGACTAATAATGGTTTGTCTTATTTTATCTTATCTTAATGTTGTTATTGGTGTAAATCAACCACGATCATCAGGTGTTCTTGGCAACTTTTGAGTAATCTGAGTCTGACCTTATATATGTGGGCACATATATGTGGGCTGAATTGTACCAGACCTGATGGAGATCTGAGAAAACCAGAAAACACCAGAAATGGGGGTGAAAAATATCTATTTACTGTAAAGCTAAACCATATTTATACATATCCTAGCATTCAAATCTTGAACCTCTACTAGAGCAAAATTCTTCCCCTGGGTGAACTTTGCTATTGTACTATACATAGTCTAAAAATAATAATGTACATATACAGTAAGGAACGTAAGTATTTGAACACCCTGCGATTTTGCAAGTTCTCCCACTTATTATTCATGGAGGGGTCTGAAATTCACTATATATAGGCGTTCCTGGCAGATTGCTCAAAAGTTGCCAAGAACGCCGGATGATCGTGGTGAGAACATGCAGGCACATAACCTTTAGCCTGGACCGGTCTTTATATAGTTTAATGTAATACACGGTTTGACCAGTAGAGGGCGAACACCAAGCACAAACTAAACACATCAGAAATGAAATCACATGGCGGACCCCTCAGCTCGGACTGTCCTTTCTGTTTTGTTTATGGTCAACTTTGATGGCCTATACAAGCCGACTCTTGAGTCAACTAAAAAATTAGCTGCTGTTTATTCATCTGGTCTATCGCGATAAGTTTAATGAGATTCATCATATGTGCTTCATTTCTGAGCAGAGACGGGGAGAGGCGTGCCCTGAAGCCACGCCCCTATCAGTTGTAGGGCTGCCTTCTCTCGCAAAGGCCCCGCCCATATGCTGTAGTTTCTTAAAGGACAGAAACAAAGATCAAGGTATTATAATTTATTTTAGCTATATTTATGTGTCTTTCTGACGATGAAACAGAGAGGGATGCAAGACAAATCAAAGGCAGGATCTCTTTTTCTCTTCTGTTGCAGTTTTGTCTGACAACACGCCCTCTTTGGTCGAAGCCCCGCCCTCTTTGATTAACTGAACAGATAAAATCTCGGTCAAAAAGTAAGAAAAGGGTATGAAAACGCGAATACAGAAAATAGGTAATAAAGGGAGAAAAGGAATAGAGAAAAAGATGAAAATGCAAATGGATTTGGTGGATTTCCATTGTGAGTCACTTATTAGTAGCAGAGTTCATAAAATAGCTGTAAGTAAGAAACAGAACTAAATAAGGCATAGATTAAAACATTACAGTTTATCTGGGCTATTTTCTCGAGAGAGATGATGATGGACAAAATCAAACATAAGACCTATTTTTCTCGTCTGTTGTGGTTCTGTCTCACGGCTCGCCCTCTCTGTCTGAAGCCCCGCCTATTCTTGCCGAAGCCCCGCCCCGTTGTGTCTGTTGGCGGCTCCGAGGCGGACAGTGCCCGTTCCTCTCTCTCCCGGGGGCAGGAAAGAGTCTGGAGGGCAGAACATGAGACCGACAAATTCTGTGGCCTTAAACTGGAGGAGACCGCTGTCAGAAAACTGGACCAAACTGGAAAAGAGAAGGATGTCACTGAACATCAGTGCCTAGACCTCAGGAGGTCCCGATAAGGTAACTGAATGGCCATCAGTTCAATTAGCCTGGGCTTCAACCGGCCGCGTCCCAAACCGCTTTCCCGCCCTAAGTAGTCAACAAAACTAGTGCCATTCCCCTGGCAGCCCGTTCAGTACAGGAAGGGCGCGAAGGGCGCCCGAGTAGGTTTTGGGACGCAGTCGCCGAACCCTCAAAGGCGTTTTAAGGGGAAACAGATTGTTTTGTCACATATTTCACACAGTAAACGGCTTTAGATGGTATTTTACAAGCTTTCACAACATTTCTTTGCCATCTGGACGTCTGTTAAAGCGTTTTTGCCTGAATGTTTGAAATGTTTTTGCTACGACAAGCGTGAAGTTAATTAATATTAGTTTATGTGATTGACTGGACAGCTGAAAACTGGGCGGATACGCTTCAATAAAAAAAATCAAAGATAAACAAGATGAAAAAAGTGGTTAAACCGAGGGAAAGGGTGAAAAACATGGAACATTGGGGAATAGAGCAAAAAGGAGAAAAAGTGGGTACGCGAGAGAAAAAAGGATTAAAAGGAATGGAATAGAGAAAAAAGGACGAAAAAATGGGAATAGATTAAAGATTAAAAAGACGAAAATGTAGGGAACAGCGGGAAGAGAATAAAGATTAAATTTCATCTCTCCTCAGACACTGAAAATCCAGGGGAATTTCATTTTTTCGTATACATTTAATAAAGTCAGTAACGGTGCTGAGTATAGTGTATGTATATATAATATATATTTTGCTTTGAATCGCCCTGTTGGTGCAAAAATACTTTTTTTCTGCCTGTCAAGCTTATCTTCGGCATACTGCGAAGATTAATTGATTCATCCGTAGGTCACTGTGTGTCTTAACGAACAAAAACATTCCTCTGAAACTGGTCAGGTTCAGGGAGTGAACTGAAAATGAGGGTCTTTTAAAGTTGTTCAGGAAGCCTGGAGAACTGCTCCTCAAGGCTTTAGCACATGTGTGTGGGGAAGAAGTACGTGAAACTTTTTGCAGTTCATGGTTCTCTGCATGAATTTGCCATAAAATGTGATTAGTCTAAGTCAAAGGTGGAAATAGTATGTGAACTCTTGGAATTAATAATTGGTTGACTACCTTCTTGGCAGCAGTAACCTTAGTCAGGCACTTCCTGTAGCTGTGGATCAGACCTGGACGTTGTTCAGGAGGAATTTTAGCCCATTCTTCCTGGCAGAACTGCTTTAGCTCTGTCATATTATTTGGACGTCTCATGTGTATGACTCTCTTCAAGTCAATCCATAGCATCTCTATTGGGTTCAGTGGCTCTACCTGGGCCACTCCTAAAGCCATTCTGTGAACTAAGATGGCGTTCAGACATTCTCACGTTATCCTGATTTTTTTATATATGTACTTGGGAATCTTCCCCTCAGCATATTGTAAGCTGACCAGGCCATGATGCAGCAAGGCAGGCCCAAATCAGGTTTCCTCCGTCCTACTTTACGGTTGGGGTGATGTTTTCATTATGATATGCAGTGCTCCAGATTTAGGAATGTGTATTTCCAAAGAGTTCAGTCTTAGATTCATCAGTCCACAGAACATTTTGTGTCAGTGTGCTCTTTCGCAAACTCCAGGCGTGCAGCAGTGTCCTAATTAGGAGGCAGCAGTTTCCTTCATGGTTGTCGTGCCATAGACACCCAGCTTGTTCGATGTTTTATGTACCGTAGACTCATGAACACAGATGTTAACCAGTTCAGAGGGGTTGCTTTTTTTCCTCATTAATGAGTCTTCATTGTGCTCTTGGGGTAATTTTGACAGACCATTCACTTCTTGGTAGAGTAACCAGTGTCCCAAAGTGTCTCCATTTTAGTCCATTTGCAAACTGTGGTGAATTTGTAAAATCTTTGAAATCACTTTGTAACCCTTTCCAGCTTTATATAAATCAACAATTCTTGATCATAGATAGAGGCATGGCTCAAATAAGCATATTCTTCTAGTGCGGAGCAAACACCAAAAGTTTGAGTGTTTTTTCTCAGTCAGTCTGGGCAGCTCCGTCTCCAGATCCTTCTCCATGCCCCTCAGGTTTGAGGGGGTACATCCGTCTTCATGCCCCTCAGGTTTGAGGGGTAGATCCGTCTTCATGCCCCTCAGGTTTGAGGGGGTAGATCCATCTCCATGCCCCTCAGGTTTGAGGGGGTAGATCCTTCTTCATGCCCCTCAGGTTTGAGGGGGTAGATCCGTCTTCATGCCCCTCAGGTTTGAGGGGGTAGATCCTTCTTCATGCCCCTCAGGTTTGAGGGGGTAGATCTGTCTCCATGCCCCTCAGGTCTGAGGGGGTAGATCCGTCTCCATGCCCCTCAGGTTTGAGGAGGTCTGAGTGCTGGTTGTTGATTTAATTGAACGTTGGACTTAAATCGGACCTCCATGTTCCAGTGAGAGCAGGAGAGAATTTCTGACTTTGGGCCAAGAAATGTTCATTATTCCGTGTTGCTTAGAGAACCAGTGCATGTTCTAATTACTGTATGTGCGGGGGGCGGACGGGGGGAACTACAGTGAGGATTAATAAACAGAAAGAGAAATGGGGAAATGAGGACAGACGAGCGCTGCTTAATTTCCTGTAGCAAATGTCATTATGCTTCTGGTCTGATGCTTCCTGTTTAGACCTTTGAAAAGAAAGATAGAGACTCTCTCTCTCTCTCTCTCTCTCTCTCTCGCTCTTCATTCTCTCACTCTCTCGCTCTTCATTCTCTCACTCTCATTTCTCTCTCTCTCTGTCTCTCTCTGTCTCTCTCATTTCTTGCTCTCTCACTCTCATTTCTCTCTCTCTCTCTCTCTCTCTCTCTCTCTCTCTCTCTCTCTCTCTCTCTCTCTGTGTCTCTCTTTATCTCTTCATCACTGAGCGTAGAAATCACTTGGGCCTCTTTCAGCCTAAAAGCCTGAAACAAAACACTACAAGCCCATGTCATGTTTTTTCTTGTACTTTCTTCACCAGTTGTGATACAGCTGTATTGACTGATGTGTAAAGAAGCTCTTGTCTTATTGGCTGCCCAATATAGAGACTTATATGTGAAGTAGTTCTTATGACATCACAGAAACAGAATTTAAAATGGACTGTTGGTTTCCATAGACTGCTTGGTTTTGAGAGTAACTTGTTCATTTTGATATTTACAGACACTGCTTCAAACCCTTTTACAAAATAAGTCCACGGGAATTATTATTATTATATTTTTAAATAGACCCCTTTGAACTCCCTTCATCTGACCATTTTCTGGGCCTTAAAATTAAACAGGCCGTTTTTGTTACATTTATCAGAAGCTTTTATCCATAGCGACTTCCATTTCCTACCTACAGGGGGCAGTCTCCCTGGAGCAACTTGGGGTTAAGGGTCTTGCTCAGTGGTGGTATGCTGAAGGCAGGATTTGTACCCCTCACCTCTTGGTTTCGAGGCAAGTGTCCTACCCTCTGAGCTACCTCCACCTAAAAGTACCTAAAGCTAGTATATGTTTATGATCTGTGTTCTGATCTATAGTGCCTCAGTCATTGGAATGCTCCTAATATATACATATTCAGTGTGTATAGTGCACAGATTTTTGATCAGGTGATCAGGGCAGAGTGTTGATTGTGATGTTATCAATGACTTGGAGGCAGTGAGCTAATTCCCACTCAGGGGTGTAGGACGCCAGGCACTGAAGAAGAGAATCAGAAGATCGTTGGTTTGGAAAGTTTTTTGCTCTTAAAACAGATGTTTGTGTTTCTCCAGACACTTGTTTTATGGCAACCACACAATCACACTTTGCCTTTTTTCACGGAAACGTAAGGCGGCCCCTTAAAGTCATGTGTGAACACAGCACACCGTGTGAACCGTGTGATATTCTGTGAGCTGCAGCCTCAAGACTATAGAGATCAGGAGTGACTGGGCACTGTTTGACCCCATGTCCGTTGTATTGATCCAAAGATAAGCCAGGTCGAAACAACCTGTCTGTTGGAGTCTGGCCAGGACTCCATCTTTGGTTGGACAGTTTTTTCTGGCGCTGATGTCTCTACGCATGAAAAGACTTCCTAATTGTGTCCTTGTTGTCTGTAATCACGTTTGCCTCTTCCTGCTGCATTTGTTTCTTCATTTTAGCTTAAGACACATCTGTGTGTTTTACGTACCACAAAAAGTATAATTTATTGGTACATATTTACATGATTTTGAGCCTTTTTTATTAGAAATGTAATAAAACACAGCTTTTATTGCTTTATGACTACAGATATAATACCATCTTAGACAGATACAGTCTCATATTCAAAACCTGCTTAGCTGAGCAGGGTGTTTTTAAAGGCTAATATTAGAATATAAAGAATTTTAATTTCAGTGTTATTTGTGTGTCCTTGTTTGCTCCGGTGTTACATTGCAGTTCTCATCAAATACCTCAAACACCTGATTCAGCTCGTTAAATTAAACCAGGAGCTGCTGATGGAGTTTCACAGTTCAAACATCGGCTGGAAGAACCGAGGAGGAACCTGGAACCGAACCTGTGTTCTCCTCACCAGCTCACACGATATCAACCACTATTACACACAAAACAAATCCTGATACTTTCTTTTTTGTTTAGCATTTATTTTAATCTTAACATAAGTATTTGCTTGTCTTGGAGGTGTCTAATACCCATTTTCCACTACACTGGTGCTGGTGCCAGGAGTCGGTTCTGGTGCTCGGCTGGTGCTGAACCAACCGAGAACCGGCCTGCATTAGACAGGAGCTCAGCAGGAGCCGTATGATATGCGACAGGCCACGCCCACTAAACAGAAACAAACATGGCCGAACTCAGTTCCTGCTTGCTGGTTATTCTTCAAACTTTGAGAATTTATTTCAGTATCCAAATGTAGCGTGTTATTACCGTTGGAAGAGATCGACATAAACAATGATTACGTGCAAGACTCCACCCACCGCCTGTGACATCATGGGTTCTCGTTGCGAGACCAGCAGAGTTTAGGTGATGGTTCGGTGCTTGTTTTAGGAGCCGGCAGCATTTTTTTTTTCTGTGGAAAAGTGAGGCACTGGTTCCAAAATTGAGAACCGGCACGGGAACCAGTGCAGTGGAAAAGGGGTAGAAGACCCCTTGATTGCTTTCAAGGCTTTCAAGGCATGAAAAGTGTCAAACATTTGGGGAGTGGGTGTAGAAATCAGAAAGATTATTCTGAGAGTTTCCGACAACAGGAGCAAGTCTGGAAGGGACAGGATGGGATGGGATTGTAGCACGGGGTGTGGAGGTGGAGATGATGGTGGTGCAGTCAGTTGTTTGTTGTGTTACTACAGTTACTGCAAGCCTCTCTCTTACCTTCCTTATCAATAGACTGAGAGGCAGCAATAACAATTCTGGAAGTTATGGGATTGATAGCTTACCCATTTAAGACAGGCTGGAATGTAGAAAAATATTTTTAAAAATTGTGCTCACAATGTCCAGTGCTCATGATTCAAATTGCAGAACATTTAATGAACCCAACACGAAAATTATGATTGACAAGCATGCAGGAAAAAAGTTAATGGTGAAGTTCGTCTGAGTTATGCCTAGCAGTGAAATCTATTAATCCAGGAGCAAAATATGGACCCTGGACATGTCACCAGTCCATCACAGGGCAGACATACAGACTCAAATCCAGGGACAAGTTAACATCTCCAGTCCACCTGATAATAATAATAATTAGGGCTGTCATAATTAACTCGCGATTAATCGCACCTTTATGTCTGTACAAAATATACTGTTTATAATACTCTTACCAACATCGGAGTAGACAAATATGTTTGCTTTGGTCAGATTTATCTTTATTAATGACAAAAGTGGAATAACACTGTAAAAAAAGACTAAACAAATAAGGGGATTTTTAACCACAGTGTTCTCTTTAACACAGTCACAGCTGAAGTTCAAATATTTCTGTAAAAACATTAATGTAATCAAATCAAATACAAAACCAAAGCTATTTGCCTCTGTCAGAAGGCTCGCCGCGAAGCCAGGCTTCTGAACTCCCTCTGAGCGTGCAGGAACCGACAGACAGCCAGGAATCCATGCAAACAGGGGGTTTTATTAAAGAAAAGCAAAACGAAACCAAAATAGGCGCAATGGCCGTCAAGATCCAAAACAGGGCAAGAAGCAGGACACAGGCAGGTAACGTGGGGTGGTGAGGTGATGGACACATGAGGGTAAAACTAACAGACACAGACTATATATACGGAACTAAACCAGAACGTGAATGTGACACAGCTGGGAAACTAAGGACACATTAACAGAAACAGCTGACAACAGAAGACACGTGACACAATGAACAGAACAGCCAAGCATATCAAAATAAAAGTACTCAAAACAGAACAGAAAAGTGATCAAAAACAGAAAAGCAGCGGACCACAACGGCCGCTGACCGAACCGTGACAGCCACTGCAGGGCATTCTCGTTTTATCTAGCTTGTTATTGAAAAATAAGTTCCCAGAGCATGGGGCGGAGCCATTATAGCAGCTGCAAAGCATGTGGGCGGAGCCCGTGTTCAGGCGTCTTATATGGACAAAAGTAATGGGAGCGCTGTACTGGTCGGCTGGTTTTTGTGGGGGTCAGATGTCCCATTACTTTTGTCCATATTAAATACCTCAACGCTGGTGTTCAGGAGCGGACTGGCGATCTGTGCGCTCTGCAAATAGGCCCGAGATGCGGCCGAGATGCGACAACCCAACCTGGTAGAGAAAGTCCCAGTCCACCCCTGTGCGCGTTACTGCGGTGAAAGCACAGTAAAAGGATTTTTTTTTTTCACAGTAAAAATAAAAGGATTTTGAAAACCTGCGCTAGCGCGCAATAAAATAATTGTTGGCGTTAAGTAAATAATGCGCTAATGCGATAATAACACATTAACTTTCCCAGCCCTAATAATACTAAATTTTATTTATACAGCGCTTTTAAAGATACTCAAAGACGCTTTACATAGAATTGAAACATTCAAAATGTACTTTAAAAACACTTACATACAATCAAAAAACATTTTTAAAACTTAGGTAGGTAGCACAAGTAGGAACAAATGAAAAGGGACCAGGCAAACACACACATGGGTAAAATAACAGTGATTAGAGGCCATAAGTAGATTTGAAGACATGGGTTTTGAGCAAAGGTGTGAAAGGTCTGACGTCCATGTCTTTGGACTGTGGGAAGAAAAACACATGCAGACATGAGGAAAACATGCAAAAACTCCACATAGAGAGAAATGAAACCCAGGACCTTCTTTCTGTGCACCAGTGGGTGTGCTGGGTTCGAGCAGATTGTAAATTAAACCTACAAGATTTGCAATGGAGAGGTCAGTACACAAATAACAGTCTGGATCTCTGCACAGTCACTCCAGTGTCCAGGCTGCAGCGATGTCTTGGCAAGCCGGTTGGAGATAAACAATAGATGTGATCAATGTAGATGGAGACGAAGAAGCAATAGTAGCACAATTTCAGTCCTGCAGGAGGGTTAAATATACACTAATTGTGTATTTAATGTGTATTTGATGTTGAGTTTGAGCACAAAGACCCTCTTTTGTTCCTGCCGAAGTTTCTTCCTCCAGCTTAGAGAGTTGTTCTTCGCCTCTGTCGCCTTTGACATGCTCACTAGGGGCTCAGACCTGGACTCTTTAAAGCTGCTTTGTGACAACTTGTTTGTAAAAAGTGCAATCTAAATAAAATTGCATTGAATTGAGAGCAGAGACACGAGTCATTCAGGCTTATCTTTCACCAAACTGGCCTGTTTGAATCTAGGTTTTCACACACAGAACTGCAACATGAGCACTGTTTCCATCATGATCTGATCTCTCAAACCCCTTGCTGAGGTGGTCCATATGGCGTATTTACACGACAGTTTAATGTGAACTGACAAGGATGTCATGTAAATATGCCATATGCCAACATTAAAAAAACAGAGAGGGAGCAACGTGACAAAAACATTTGAAGGTAGTACAGTAAATCCCCAGTTTTACTCGGATCAGGACTCGCGGATCCAGTCACATGCGTTTTTGTTTTTTTTAGAACGAAACGGATCGTTTTACGTGGAAATATTCAAAACAACGCTGAACCTGCAAATATTCTCCTCTTTTTTTGCTTTTTTCGTGGCAATATGTTTTGTTATTTTTTTACTCATTTTAGTTCTTCTGGCTCCATGTGCATGGCCATCGGGACTTTAAACCTGTCTCGCTCTCTCTGTCTCTCTCTCTTACTCCCTCTCTCTCTCTCTCTCTTACTCCCTCTCTCTCTGTATCTCTCTCTTGCGAGTGCGCGTCTCTCTCTCTTTCTCTCTCTCTCTCTCTTTCTGTATCTCTCTCTCGCGTGGGCTCTCTCTAATTTTAAGGCATTTTTTTGACCAAAACACAACAACGCGGTTTTTCATTATATGCGGGTGCTCGTGTAACGTAACCCCCGGGATTACTGTACACCTTAATAGTGTACCTGGGAGGGACAGGACAGACAGCTGACGCATTTTACAGCGAGATGGATGAAGAGCTTCTGTCGTTTTGCTCAGTGGAAAGAGGTGTTGGACTCTTCTGATATCTACAGCACTTTCAAACAATACATGGATGCTCCTGGTTTGTAATTAAAGAGTACAGTATTATAGCAGCTGGGCAGCTGGTGGCCTAGTGGTTATGGCGTTTGCCCTGCAATCAGGAAGTTGTGGGTTCAATTCCCAAGACTGCTAAGAACCTCTGAGATAAGGTACCATCCCCACACACTGTGCTGTGTCTCTGTGTGTATGACATAATGGTCACTTTTACTTCACATTATAGTATGTTGTTCTTCTGAGAGCTTGAGACAACAGGAGCAAGTCTGGGACAGGGACAGGATGGATGGGAATGTAGAAATGGAGGTGATGGTGGTGCAGTCATTTAC
>JBBPDE010013839.1:0-11144 GCA_037974605.1 Nannopetersius ansorgii
GAGAGAGAGAAAGTGTGTGTGTGTGTGTGTGTGTGTGTGTGTGTGTGTGTGTGTGTGTGTGTGTGTGTGTGTGTGTATGGACCCTGGGGCTGCTGCCTCCCTCCTCGCGGAGAAATGAAGTACAGCGCGCGCACCCTCCGCTCCTCGCCCGCGCGCTCTCCCTCCGGCCGCTAGCGCGCGGCGCCCCGAGCTGCCCTAGTCCCGCGTGTTCCGCCCGCCAGTCTCGCGCTCCGGCCCGGAGAGCAGAACATGACCTGAGAGGACGGAGACTCGCGGACACAGAAGATGACAGTAAGTCGCGCGGGGTGTTTGCTCGGCTGTAGTTGCTAAACAGTTTGTGTGTGTGTGTGTGTGTGTGTGTGTGTGTGTGTGTGTGTGTGTGTGGCCGCTCCTCTGTTGCCGGGTGGAGGACAGTGCTCACATTTACTTTTTTATACACGTTACATCATTACATCACCCGGGAGCGCGAGACTGAGTGTCCGCGTGGGCCATGCACGGTCCAGTTCTCCGTGTTTCTTTCACGCGCTGATGCTGAATTCATGCTTTACTGTACTCTGGACTATCATCTTTATTTATAGTGGCTGCGCAATGTTGGTGCTGACGCGCGCGCACGATGACGTTTGGGAGAGGCTTAGAGTCTCGGTTAAGAATATAATTTATATAAAACACTATCTGTGTTTACGGATGTATTTATATTTACACGTATATATGTACACACATACATTCATTCACTTGCATCTATATATGTTTGTGTGTACAGTATATAATATATATGTATATGTGTTGTGTGTGTGTGTTCATACATAAGTATACATATATATATATATATATTTAAATATATAAATGCAGGTGCATACATGCATGCGGCGTTTATATATATATATATATATATATATATATATATATATATATATATTGTTTACATATAAACAAATGCATGCAATGTGTGTAGTCTGTGATTACAGGTGTAATGTACAGATGTAATATGTAGTGTAGTGTATAGAGTGTTTATCATGTATTGAAATAAAACATCAAAGAGGGGCTTAAACGAGGGGCTGTTCATTTGCATGGATTGTGTGCCACTGTGGCGGATCTGTAGATGTGCGTGTGTGTGTGTGTATGCGTGCGCGAGCGCTCCACGAGGTTAATCCGTAAAGAGATAAACCCCCAGCAGGTCTCCCCGCCCATTCTGTGGATTCTCCCTCTCACCAGATCACTTTAAATAATTACGCTCGCGATCACGCTATTAAATTGCACAAAAAAAACACGCGCGCGCTCTGAGAGGTGGGTTTTTAATCCAGAATCGCGCGCGCATGCGTAGATTTAAACAGAGGAGACCCGCGCCTGGAAAAGACAAGAAGATCTCAAGAACATCCGAGAAACATCCCAGGAACATCTCAGGAACACTTGAGAAACACCTCAGACACATCTCAGATACATCGCTCTCCTGCTCTAATCTGCTGTAATGGCCGTTTTAAAAAGATAAAGCTCTCGGAAGTGATGGAGAACCGAGCTTCAGATGAAGGACGGAGATGAGCGTCACGGTGAGATGCCGGTCTGGAGCTGGTTCTGCTGAAATGCCGGTTTATGGCCCGTTTTGAGAAGATTATACCCCTTTTTCTGGTTATTCTTTCCGCTGTATACGTTTAACCTGCAGGCGAGTGAACGCACGCAGCCCTGATTAGTGACGTTGCGTTGGCATGGCGACGTTATATGGGTTACGCTATTTACGTTGCTTGGATTTTACTTGAACCTTTTAAAGGGAAACTCCACCATTTTGTGTAAATTGCGTAATAAAACGCCTAACACGTACAAATGCGTTTAAGAGTGGATCTGGGTTTGATTTTGGCTCCAAAGTAGAAAAAACTCACAGAGTCAAAACTGTTTACGATGGTGGTGAATGGAACCAGACGTCTTTCGCTAAACGCTCCCTCAGGTTATCCCCTGACATGGGTATGAATGGACTGTCTGGTGTCTGAGACGTGGAGCTTTACTGGGGGTTAATAGTAAATAAAATGGCTGTGTTTGCATTGGAGAGATCTGGTTCCAGTCACCACTGTGAAGAAATCTGAGCAATGTTTCTCTACAATGACCTGTTACTCACCAAACCCACTCTGATGGATTTTGTGTATGCAAGGATTAAATAATGATTATTTAAAAAAATGCTCAGAATTCCAGTTTGATAAACCATCTGCATCTTTTTCTGTGTGATAAAAAACATTCTTTTCATAATGAATGTCAGAAAATGATTATATTGCTCACATGAATTTGGACAATTTTTGTACCAAAATCTTAATGGCCTTTACTGCAGCAAAGGCTGCAATTCATATCCACTGATTAACAGGAGAAACTATCGCTGTTCACTGTGTGTCTTTGGTCAGATGTTGCTTTGGTGAGGTGTCCTCACCAGTGTTTGTCCGGGAGTTGGGTGTGTTTTTTCAGCTGCGCGATAACTTTTCTTGATTTGTTGGTAATAAAAAGCAGCGGCGTCCTCGAGTGCGACGACGAGTCTTCTTGAAGCCTGTGAACTGGACATTCTCATTAGCCTTGTAATCAATCATGGCGCCATAAACAACTCGCGAGGATCACAGAGTCAAGGTTAGTCGGCTGCTTTTGGACTTTTTGCTCGATCTGCTCAGCAACACGGCAAAACTCTCATTTGGCTGTTTTTCTCAGTTCCAGCCAATGTTCTTTGAATTGCTACCCTATGTAAGGGTCATTAGGCTGCTCCAGTTGTGCCTTGCTGTATTTATTTCCATTTTGGGCCTTGTTTATGTGCAATTATACACCAGTGCACTGCAATTATGAAGCCTGAATATAGAGTGTAGGCAACAAATACCTCAACAGTGTCTCCATAAATAAAGACCACAAAGCCTGATTTTGCAACAACGGCTGGGTTGGGTCAAGGCAGCCTCTTGAAAAGTCAGTCTTGTGTACTTTGCTTCATAGTTTTGCTCGTCGGTCTGTCTGGCGTCGTCTGAAACACCTGCCTGGATTAAAGGACCTTGTGTATACAGTATGGAGTGTTTAGTACAGAGTATTTTCAGAGTACTACTTTAATTTCTATTTTACATTGTTGTCTCTGAGTCTCCATGTGTCTGTGCAGTCATAGCATAAGCAGTTTCCTCCAGAGAAGTTTTCTGATTGAAATTAATCGATTATTGTGGAAATCGCAGCAGCCGATAAGGGGAACATCTGAGTCAGCCTGTTGTCGGTTAGGAGTCTAGACCTGCACACGTTCTGCCTCTCCGTGGAGAAATCAGCGACTGCTGATCCAGCCAGACTCGAAACGGTGGAGACCCAGAGGGGCGGTGCGTCACACAGCATCCGTCGCCAGGCCAAGAAAACGCATGCAGGAAGGAAAGGCCTCCTGTGGCAGGAAGCCTGATTGTGTTTCTGGTGTGGAGCTGCAGCTCTGGAGTCACTAATCTGTGTTTGTGCACATTTCCCAAAATTCACCAGCCCTCCTCTCCATTTCCCCCTGTTTCCTCCACCACCACCCCTCACCCCACGCACCTCCTGTCCCTCTATGATGTGATTTGGATTTTTTTGTATGTGTGATTTGGAGAGTTTTTTAAAGTGGAATTCCAATTTTCAGTCATGATTCAGTCAGTTTTGGGAAGAAACTTGACGAGTCAGAATCATTTACAGTGGGGATGATGGGAACCGGGTGTCTGAGGAGTTCCCATTTAATTAAATTACTTTCTTTACATACAAATAAACAATAATGCAAATAGCAAGAAGTAATCAGTGCTGTCATATGAGACAGTTTGAGGAGCACAGGTGTGGTTCCTCTTTTCCTCTGCGCTTCCCAGACATTGCATGTGCAGTTCCACCACCAGCACACCTGATGTGATTAAGTATTGATTAGCTGATGGTAACTATAAATACTCTGCCTCAGAGGGAGGTTCAGAAATGGTTAAACTGGCACACTGAGAGCCATAAAAATCACAATTTATTGCATTATGCCTAATTGTTTGCATTGATTCTAGTGCATCCTGAGCAATTAAACACACTGGACAAATAAAACAGCGCAGCTTTAATTTTCTCAAGTGACTTAAGACACCTGGACAGTACAGTTCACGCACTGTGGGGTGGAATATAAAGCAGAATTCCTGATACCATGGCAGCTGGTGGCCTGGTGATTAGGGATTTCCCATGGAAGGTTTTGGTTTGAATCCCAGGACTGCCAAAGGCACCACTGAGATACCCTTGAGCAAGGTACCATGCCCAACCAGTGCTCCCTGGGTGCTGTGCCGTCGGGTGCCCACTGCTTCTCTCGGGTGAATGGGTTAAATGCAGAGGACAATTTCACACTGTGTGCTGCTCTGTGGCGTGTTCACACCACTTTACACTCACTGTCTGTCTTTCTGTCTCCTCTCAGGATTATCGGGAGGATGGCATGGACCTGGGGAGCGACGCCTCCAGCCGCTCCTGCTCCGAGACCAACTCCAACAAGGTGACGCCATGTTCGGAGTGCAAGTCCTCGCCCAGCCTGGAGCTGGCCGCCCTGGAGGACTATGAAGAAGAGGACGAGGACTACCAGCAGTACAAGAAGAGGGTCATTGAGGACTGGGAGAGTGAGTATGGCAGCGATTACGCCGAGAACCAGCAGCCGGCCGAGGATGATGGAGCTTTCCAGAAGGTGGCGAACAGTCGCAGTCTTGCAGAGGAGCTCCAGGATGTTAAGGGCCCTTCACCACCCCTGACCGGTCAGACCACGGCCACCCGGGCGGCTGCCGTGCCCGACGAACTCAAGCAAAATGGAAACCTGATCCTGCCCAACACCCACCACCTCCTGTCCCCAAGCTCAGCTGGGGGTAAGGGCCTGGCCAAGCCTGGACAAAGAAGCCCTGGCGCAGGCGGAGGCGGTGGGACAGGGGTGCTGGGAGGTGGCGGGACGGGACCTGGGAGCTGCTACCGCCTTGGAGGATACAGAGAGGAGAACGCAGTGGAGGACACTCAGCTCCCCACCATGGACTGGGCGGCGCTGGAGAGGCACCTGGCAGGCCTGCAGTTCAGAGAGCAGCAGGAGAACCACAACCAGAACCAGGGCCTGGGCCGGACCAACTCCACCAATGTGAGTCACACCCCTGCTTTTCCTTTGCTTTCTGAGCTAGGTGACCCCCGAACAATAAGCTGCTCTTATTTGTGCTGAGGGTATCATTCTGGATCATTTTCAGCCTCAAATTCCAGGAGGACAAAATGACAACTAGTTCAGCAACACAAGCATAGCATGGATATAGCTCAAGTCTTATCGAAATCTGTTGTGCCCTTAAACTCTTAGACAATTAATCAAGCAATTAAATACGCAATTTATAACAGCAAGATTTTTTCATTCATTTTCTGCATCCATTTTGTATGTATAAAAAAATATGCGTAATTGAGACGCAAAGAGTAGGTTTCCTCCTTTTCAGTGCAATTTGAGCACTAATAGCGCCCTCTTGTGGAGACTAGTCAGACTGCTGGGCACAGGATTGCAAAGTAATGACTAAACCAATTTGTTGAGAATGAAATTTTAATCAGTTAATCAAGTAACTGTGACAGCCTGCTATACAACTGTGACTGAGGCTTCTCAGTAAACTGTTCCAGTGAGCAGATGTCCTTCTGGAGCTCCAGAGCATCAGGTGGTGAGAGTCAGATGGTCGTTGGTCGTGTTCGTATAAAAAAAGTGACCCGGTGTTTGTTGGAACCGCTTGTAGGGTTTTAGTTCAGTTTGAGTCATTTGGTGTGAACGACGCACCATTCACTCATTAATTCTGAATGAAGGGCTTATTCATGATTTGTGTGTTTTCGGAGGCCCACGTTATGATTTATACTCTGTCATGTTTCGTTAAACGTTCCCAGAGCATGGCGTTACGCCTGAAATGATCCCAGTGCAAAAACGGAATATTTCAGCCAAACGCTGAATGTGTGTAATGTGACTGTGAGCTATTTGCAGCTTCATGCCCAGCTGTGAGAAACATGCCACAGCAAAGGAAGAGAGGTTATGAAATACAAACAGCTGGTGTTTGCAGCAGGATATTTATAGAGAGGCAGTTGTTTTTGAGCTGTTAACACTGACAAATGCCAATGACATAATGCCCCACTTTGCCTTCTCTGGGAGAAACGGGACCCTGCGGACAGCTGTGTCTTGAAAACTGACCCAGGGACAGAAATGGACCTGTAATTACGTCCACATCCTGTTACCTCGGCAGGGGCTCATGTCAGAGTTGACCCAGTAGAGGGCGCTGTTGCAGTGTTGACGAGACTTGATGCTCAGTCTACGCTGCTGCAGTGCATTTCAGGTGATGCCCACCCACTACAGTCACTGAAAGCAGAGCTGGTCATATTCATGAATGGACAAAATATCAGTAGTGCAATTTCACTGCTACATATTGTGACAATGATGCCTTTCAGAATATCAAAAGGTCCATATCATCACCTCTCCGGAATTAAAAATGCTTCAGGTATGCAAATATTGTTTCAAAATGTATGTTTACGTCCCTCCACCCATACAGACCATAGATGAAAAGTGAGCTTTTCAAATCATGTTTTTTGTGATGTCACAAAATTAAAACATCTATATATGTCTCCTTGTTCAGCACACAGGAGATGAGCTCCACCCATTCATGCTGAGGTTCCAGCCCCATGCTGCCTTTTGAATGAATTGAATGAGCAATGCAGGGCCGCCAATCAAAAATGAGATCATTTACATATATCAGTCTTAAAGTCACAGAAACAGAAACCGTCTGTTTAGTTGATCACAAGATTCCTTTAGGAACTGTGAGAACAGAGAACTGGCAGCACAGTTTAAAATATAAAGTTGAAATAGATACAATAAAAACTCTGCAGAAAACAATATGAAATGCGCAGTGCTGGGGCAGCTGGGTGGCCCAGTGGTTCGGGCTTTGCCCCTGTGATCAGAAGGTTGTGGGCTAGAATCCCAAGACTGCAAGCATCATCACTGAGGTCCCCTTGAGTAAGGTTCCGTCCCTGCACACTGCTCCCCAGACACCCCCAGTTGGTGGCAGCCCCCTTGATGAATGGGTTAAATGCAGAGAAAGAATTTCACACTGTTCACACTGTGTGCTATAAGTGGCCCCTTTACTTTTTATTGCACAAATGCTGTGTGTTAATACTATAGACAAGGAACTTACAGTTAAGTGAATTACCAATAAAACTAATAGTGGCCAGGAGTCTGTCTGTTGTAAGTAACAGACATCAGTAGTAGATCAGGAAAACAATATCAGATATTTCTTATTTACATTTACATTTACATTTACGGCATTTAGCTGCCGCTCTTATCCAGAGCGGCGTACATCAGTGCTCAAGTAGCTTCTTAAACCTGTAAAGATCTTATTTTTATATTGATACATGAAAGTGTGGGGCATTTTGTGATCATTGCGTTCAGACAGCTATTAAGAATGGTCAGTGGATTGCAAAGAGGGCTGTTTGGGAATGAGTGAATGTGTGTGTGTGAGTGTGTGGGGGGGGTGTCTTTGGCATGTAAACATGCTGAGTTGGTAGACAATAGCCCCTGCCCCCAGCTTTGTGTGCGCATGCATGTGTGTGTGTGTGTGGAGTGCGCATGTGTGTGTCTCGTTATCTGCCCGGGAGAATGCCAGGAATGCGGGGGGTGGAGAGGATGATGGTGTCCTTCACTCCGTCTGGGTGGACCTGCTGCGGGGGGTTGGGGTGGGGGGGTCTGCTGTAATCCATCAGCAGCTTTGAGCAGTTTTAGCTCCTCGTGTCACGCTCTAACACCCCTGTGTACTCAGAGTGGCTCACATTCATGTGGGTTACAGAGGAACAGTACAGGCAGACGGCTCAACGTGTACCTGTATAAATATACACACATCTACATTTTAAATACACAAATATCCATATTCATGTTTGTATAGTACACTTTTACACTATACTGTTGTATTGCACCGCTTTTACTGTATTGATTTGCTGCTCTTGCCTTGGTTCTGTCCACTTTCTGGAGTAACAATGTAAATTTGCCCACACAGTTACTCTGACACACAGCATGCACAAGCACAGACTGGATTATCAGTATTTATATAATAAAGCAGGGCCAATGCATGCTGCCCATTTGGTCAGTAGACCTGCACAATGTGGACAGAAGATCATTATTGTGGTTGTACTGCAACACATTGTGATTATGATTCCTTTCAATCACTTTTCTGGAATTAAAGAGGTTTGTAGTAATGTTTCCAAATGTACATTCACTCACCATCCATACAGTCCACAGATGGAAAACAGGCTGCAAAAAAGCCCACTTTCAAATCGTAATTTTCAAAAATTTTGCATTCTCCAGAAAGTGGACAGAACCGAGGCAAGAGCAGCCAATCACACTTTTACACCGATCTTCTTATGAGGCCTACAGCAGTTTAGCCCCGCCCACTCATTCCATAAGCACTTGGCAGCTTTTCACAAGAAACAAAAAAATGTGTTCCTCTTTCTTTCATTTCATATACGCCAAAGATAAGACAGGATTGACAGGAATAAAGAAATATTTTTGCATTCAAAGCCAAATATAAGTGAGGGGTGGCTCAAGTGTTGGCCACATTAAGAGTAAATGAACGCACACTGTTTTTCCAGTCCTGTTGTGCCGTTGCTCTGGCTGGTGAATGTCGCTCAGCTCCAGCTCGTGTTTCTGTGCAGTGTGTTTCCCTTTAAGCAGGACAGGCCTGCTGCTTTTAGACAGAGGATGTTGGTGAATGAGGTAGAAGCCATTTCCTTCTCTCTGTTGTGTATATTTTAAAGCTGCCTGTGTTCATATTTAGCCCTGTTATTCCCAGGGAGGCAGGGATTCCACTGCCCAGCTTCAAACGCAGCCAGGACGCTTCGGTCGCACTGCGTTCAGGTGCTGCGGCTCTGTGGAAGGAAGCGGCCCGTACGAGTCTGCTTCGATTGGCAGCGTCAGCCTGAACGTGTTTCTGAAAGGAACCTGTTCCTGAAGGGTCTATCAATTACAACGGCATCATATATTCCTTTTTGAAACCTGTTTTTGATTAATGTTACAATGTCTCTTCTAGAATTCCTCAAACGGAGATCCTTTAAATTCAACGTCATTCACATGTGGGGTCTCTACTTGAGACTGGGGGCAATATTTTATTTAGTGTTTGTGGCCGCATGTCAACAGGTTGTGTGTGTGTGTGTGTGTGTGTGTGTGTGTGTGTGTTCTACCTTTTTTACATAGCTCTACTCTTAAATTCATACACTCATGGTCTCATAGACACATTTCGCTGCATACTGTAGTTGAATAACTGCCTATGTGACAATAGAAAAATCCTGAATCTGCAAACAACCATAAGCTGGTTGCTGGTATTCTCATAATAATGAGTGAAAAGGCCTTACAAGCTTTAAAACTCTTATAAACCCGGTTCAGCACAGCTCCAAAGTAATACTGCAGTTTTCTGGGAGGACCAAGAAGAAGTAAACTGTGGCTAGAAACCGAAACACTGCTCCTGTGGCAAAACTGAACTACTCCTGTGGCTGTGCAACACAGCCATATCACAGATAAAGTGCTGTGCAAAAGTCTTGAGCCACCCCTCATTTCTTCATATTTTTCTTCTAAAGAGTCTTTGCCTCTTGATTACTGCATTATTCAATACAAAATTGCACTTGCTTTCTACCTAAATAAGTGATTTCAGTGCGATATATGATATATGGCTATATATATATATGTGCTAGATATAATAATCACTATATATATGCACTATATATACACTTGGTGCTTGTGTATTTAATTTACACACTAAACATACGACATATACAGTATGAAAGCAAGTGAACGAGTGATATCAGGAAATGTACCAACATAACCTCAGTATTGATCATATCGTTTATATAAACCATTAGGAATAGAAATAGAAATAAACAGGACGTTTGGTTTGTATCCTTAAATGTACTGTGCATGTGCTGTGCATTACGCGCACTTCAGATTAGCATCACTGACTGCCGACGAGAACTCCAACCTCACAGGAAGCTCATCACACACCAGAGCGGCGCTCGGAGGAGACATCCTCTCCCGTCCCCTACTCGGAAATCCTCCTCGTCCTCACTTCCTAGCGCAGTACCGCTGAGCCACTTTGTCTCTTAGAAGTCTGGTGTGAAGTGGAGCAGGAAACTCAGACAGCGGCGCGACAAGTTGAGCCTCTCCAGCCATGAATATTTCAGAGTGCTCCACTCAGAGATACTCTGGGAAAAGGGCTGGACAGAAGGACGGCCAGCTGGACGACAGGGTTTGCTCAGAAGGCGTACAGTTAGCACTAGACCTACGAGGTTTGGAGCCACCCCCTCATTTCTTCATATTTTGCATCCAAAGATTTTCTTTCATTTTAATCTGAAGTCCTGAACCAGTGAAGGAGCAGATGATCAGGCGGTGATCAGTATACTGGTGGTGCTGAATACGGAGTTGTTGGAACTCCTTCATCTAGGCTCCTTGTATATTTAGGCACTTTGCGGAAAATAGCATTTCCATTAGCGAGGTGATTCTAAGCAAAGTAGAAAGAAATAAGGGGTGGGTCAGGACTTTTGGACAGTGCTGTTGTTATCAGTGGAACATTAGTCCAAGTTAGCATTGTGCAAACTGCATGCCTTGGTCAACACCCTTCAACATGCCTTGAACTGCCAATTTGTTTAAAGATCTAAAATCACAAACCTGGCATCCTCATGATTTTTTTTTTTTTTTTTTGAGAAGGTATCACATTTACAGAAAAGCGGTAAAACCAGCGCTCTGCAACAACAGAGTCTATATTTGTGGTATTTAGACCATTAAAGGGCCCAAATTTATATATCTGGTTTTTTTTCTTTCTCAAAAACAGTCATAATTTATTTTTACGTGACTATTTTCCAACCTCTCTTTATCCCTTAGAATTTAACAGGCTGTTGTTGTTAAGACTGAGCTGGGTTCTGGTTGGCTGCCGCGTATTGTGCTTTGTTCAAAAAGTAGTCTAAAACACTTCTTACAGAATCTATATTGTCATCATAACAGGTACAATGAAATTAGATGCAGTTCTTGGGGTGTCAAAGATTTATAAAGGTAATACTGAATAAAATAAAATAAGATTTTTTTTTAATTATTTAAAAAAATATGTATAAAACAATAATATAATATATATCAGTGGGAATAGGTGGGAATGAAGTGAAAGTGA
>JBBPDE010013849.1:0-11143 GCA_037974605.1 Nannopetersius ansorgii
TATAAAAAAAAAAAATAGTCTTAATATTTAGTACATACATTTAGCCAAAACATTGTTTGGAGGCTGACTTGAACACAGGAATGCATAACTTTGCTAGCTTAGACTAGCTTAGCTAAGGTTAAGATTTATACAACGGGATTTTATAATGGCCAACTTTATTCAAAGCAATTGTTCATCCTTACCTATGAAGTGTAATCCTTCGGGCTCTGGTTTGGAGCATACAGCGGTTTGTACAGCTCCAAGCAGCACATGGCACATTTATGCACTACTTCACTCCACAGCAGTGCCACTCACAATGTGGCAGCGACGTTCAGACTTTCATTCCATATATTCAGACTTCATTCCATATATTCAGAATTTCATTCCATATATTCAGACTTCATTCCATATATTCACTTTCATTCTATATATTCAGACTTTCATTCCATATATTCAGACTTCATTCCATATATTCACTTTCATTCTATATATTCAGACTTTCATTCCATATATTCAGACTTCATTCCATATATTCAGACTTTCATTCCATATATTCACTTTCATTCCATATATCCAGACTTTCATTCCATATATTCAGACTTAATTCCATATATTCAGACTTTCATTCCATATATTCAGACTTTCATTCCATATATTCAGATTTTCATTCCATATATTCAAACTTCATTCCATATATTCAGAGTCTTCAGTAATTATATATATTATTTTTTTCCAAAATGGCTTGCCATAATATATGGCAAGATCTGGAAATATATATATATATTTATATATATAAATGTACAAAAATTACTTGCAGTACACAGTATTAATAGTCTTGTTAATATTGTTTTACATTTTAGTTGTGAAAGGTCACAGTGAATGTAGGTACGGTATTCATTCACAGTCATGACACAAAGAAGGAATATCAGTACATACATCATTACATGATCACTGTCATATTGCTATGCATATTGCATATTGCAATTGTCATAATTCTTAGTTCAGCAATGAGCAGAGAAATACAGATGTTGGAAAAAGTGAAAGTTCCATCCGAGGTGTCAGCGGTGGACGTCTTGGCTGTAGTGATTGCAATGTACACAGACAGCAAGTCTTTCAGCAGCAGACGTGAAGCTGCAGGCTGCTGACATTCACAAGTCATGCCTTTCAAATATCATGGCCTTTAAGATGGGTCAGAGTGGCTATTAATGTCTTAGCCTATTTGAAATTTTTACACTCTAGGCTTCTCCTGGTTTGGAGTGTCTCTGATGTTACTCAGCAGTGTGCTGTTGGGGGTTGTAGTTTGATTATCCCGTTACTTCTTTGGTTGGAAGCTTGTGTGCATAGCCATGAATTTAACAATGCTATGTAGGGACTAAAAATATCAAAGATCAAAGAACAGTGAAAATGTTGAAAATGAAAATCCATAATGTGGAGATGTAAGTGTACATTTTTTTTGTGTGCAAAGCATTTGGATCGAAGGAAAATTCTCTGCAGTATTTTCTATTTATATTTTTTTACATTATTTCAACACTTGTGTAAAACTTTACTGACAAATGAACCAAAATAATGCATGTCATTACATGGTCTTATATTAAAAGTAACAAATGGTTTTGCCTCCTGTAAAGTTTTAAAGGTTTGGAGTTGTTTAGTACCCAAGTGTGAATATGTGTGCATAAATGTATGTGAGCATGTAGGTACTTTTATAATGGCCCAAATGCATCATCATTACATTTGGATGCAACAGAGATCCCATAAGAGGCTTGACCCAGTCCACCTCCTAATGAATATTAATGCACCTGGGTTTAAAATGGCACAGCTGAGGCCTAAGGCAGTGCTGTGGTGACAGTGAACAGCAAGCTGCTCAGTGTTTCCAATTTTGCTTCCCCTACTACTGGACTCAGATCTCAAGCACCATGTCCAAGCCAATGTCAGACCATGACAAGAGGAAACAGATATCAGTGAGGGGACTCGCTGGGGTTGAGAATGTTTCAGATATGAAGACAACCTTTAACCGGCACCTTCACTTCACCCTGGTAAAAGACAGGAATGTGGCCACGAAGCGAGATTACTACTTCGCCCTTGCCAACACTGTGCGAGACCACTTGGTGGGAAGGTGGATCAGAACACAGCAACATTACTACGAAAAGGACCCCAAAGTAAGTTAAGGTCACTTTGGTCAATGTTCTGGGAAAATACAATGTTTTGCTCATTGTACAGCTGAATTCACCAAGGAACACATGCAGTATCAGTAGTTTTGCACTAGCCTACATAGACAGGTGTGAAAATGCAAATTCACAGGGCACATGCTGCATCAGCAGAGTTAACCCAGCACATCCACTTGATTGTCAGTGGGTGTACATTACACCAACACTGCACTCTGTGGTGCCCTGCCTTTACAAACTGCCTTTTAATATCAATTATTTCTCAAATGGTAACTAACTTTAATCCATGCTTAAAAGTGCAGAACAGGGTTCACCATCACTTATGTGACCTTTCCCAATGATAAAATAATCAGTTAAATATTCCTCTGGCAAGATGCAAGGCTATTCAGATTATCTTGTAGTAAGCTATTTAGTGTTGCTACAATATTACAACTTTTGAAAAGCTTAGTAAAATATGTTAATATTGCCTTATATTTATTATTGAGCTTCTGTTTCCTATTCTGTTCCCATTGACAGAAGCATCCCTTTGTGTTCATGTATGATTAATAATGTGGCCACACATGCATTATCATACACAATGAAATAACTATGTGAAAAAATAGATGTGCAAATAATTTATACAGCACTTCATACAACAGTCTCAGATTATGTCTACATTTTGTGTGTCAGTATGTCAGGCTGCTCAAGAATGAAAAAAAAAATGTAGATAACCATTTAACAGCAACAAGCAGGGTTAGGATGATTATTTTAAAATGTTTTTAGCTACATATTACATATCTTTTATAAATATATTTGCACCTTAATCCAAAATGATTGCTATATTAAAATACTTTCATTTGGTTCCTTTTGATCACTTTTGGTAATTTGTTTAAAGTAATGATATGGAAAAAAAGCCATGAGAAAAACTAAATCAGGTAGACTACTTCAAATGAATTAAAAATAAACAGAAGCGTGAAGCATAATAGATCACATTAATATCAGTATTTTATGTGTGCAATGTGTATGTATCCATTTGAACATATCTTTATATATTTTGGTGGACTTATTACGTACTTTTTTTGGTGGAATTATTACGGACTTATTACAAGTATAAATAGTTTGGAATATAAAATATACACTGGAATATGATGTCCCCTAAGCTTTACTTTCCTTATTGTGTCTTCAAATTACAGTCCTAGCTGAACAACTTATGATCAGCAGATACTGAGATCTAGCCACTTTGGTGGATCAAACTGGATTCTTATATACATATAGTTTTCACTGTTGAAATTATAAATATTATGTATATTAATATATTATGAGTTTCAAAGGTATTGCAATATTAACTATTGGATCACAGAAAAAAATGGTGATAAAGTTCACATCTGGTTAGGACATTTCACATTCACATTGTCATTATTTAATTTTTTTTTTAGCAGCAATAAGCTCAAAGTAAAGAAAAAATAAATCTGTATTTAGAAAAAAAGCACCAGCCAGACTTCTTCCTGCCATTTGGTGGTACTATATATAAAAATAAAGTAACGAGTAAGGGGTTTTAATGTAATCCTGTTTAGATCATCCTATTTCTGCAATTTTCTGTTCTCTAATTACTGTCTGAATACTGTTTTTGTATCCTGATTACTAATGCTGTTATTTGTCATCACTTACATCTGGCAACAATGGATAGACTCATGACAGGCTGCTGAGAGACAACAGCGCAATGTGCTAACAAATCTAATGATTAGCTCTTTTTCTTAACCATGTTGAAACATGTCAGATTCCACATGCATCAAAGCAGGTGTATAGCAGTTTTTATCATTGAAGACTAAAGGTTGTCAGAAGCTGTTAGTTGCACACAAAATCAAACAAACAAAACAAAATTCCATGGAAACTCCAGAACCTCAGAACTGTAAAATAGAAAATATATGGTGCAGTAAAATCATCTCAGATTTGGTGATTGTCCTTCGGTTTTTGCTGAAATTATTTCAGGAAATTTCAGGATGCTGAAATTAAACATTAAACATTCGTCATTAAATGTATTGTTCTATTCCTAGTTCTATATCATCCCTGTGGATTTTGTTCAGTCAGGTGTTTAGAAGTGAAAGTGCAGAATTTCCTTTCTCTCTGCAGTTAAGACCTAGGTCATCAACAGTTTAAGGTATATTTAATACAAAGGTCAAAAGTCATTCCAGCAGTGAAAGGTTATTACCCAAAGCCATGGAGTGTGATATAATTATATATTATATTATATTATATTATATTATATTATATTATATTATATTATATGTATATAACTTTATATAAGATAATCATATGTGTTGTTCTCAGATCACTGTCTCTTCACAGTGACCACTTTGAACATTATGTTGAAGCAAATATAGCAGATGCAGTGTTACTAAAACCAGATCTAAGCAGCATCACACAAATGTACTGTAATTCAAAGTACATTTTTCAGAGTCAGGCCTCCCACAACAACAAATATGTTACTCAATAATAGAAGAACCATAATCACAGCTAAGTTTGAATTTTAATGTAGTTTCCCCATCTACTGCAAAAGGTTCTTCAGTCTGAGGCCTTGTCAAGTTGACCATATTTACCAAAAATTAATGTTCTGTGGTGCAAAAGTGATGAAGTCGGTATATTTCTGCCCCAGTCAGAAATATTCCCCATCCCATGACAGTGCAGCCTTTAACACAAACTATATAACCTTTGCTAATGACCTCAGGAGCAGTTATTTTTATTGAAGTTAAAATGCCAGTGTTACATAATACCAGTGACCTTCCTCTCCCTCCACCCTACCTCTCCACCATGAGACACCTCTGCTCATGTGGCCTCTATATACTGACCCAACTCTCCAGCAAAAGCCTCATACAACAAGCTGGAGCTGTAGTTCACTAAAGAAAGGGGACAAGGAGTAAAAATAGTGCTTAGTGTTGTTCTAAAACTTTAGGCTAAAGGCATTTTACTGTGGGGCAGTTAGGTCTCAAGAATGACACATTCAAACTATAGCTGCACAACTAAAACACATATCAGTTTACAGCAGGTGTCACCAATGTGGTGTCTGTGGGCACCAGGGTGCCCCCAGTACCATATGAGTAGCCCGCGGACCTGTTCTAAAAATAGCTCACCAATGTGCAGCGTCTAACGTTTAATTTGATCTTGTTGTTGTTCTCCTTCAATCTCATTTGCATTAGTATAGATTTGAAAATGACACTATCTAAAACAGTTTAAACATGTTTAGTATACACAAAGTTTATATAAGGTAAACATCAAACTGGTAGCCCTTCGTATGGCTAAGTACTAGTAAAGTAGCTCTCAGTTCCAGAAAGGGTGGCAGCATACATTGGATGTGAATTATCCACTTTGCTATCAATTATACAGACAATATAATGCAATGCAATATTGATTTTATCTGACATATTTTATCTGTTCTTGCCCAAAATGTGTTACCTGTTGAAAAACAACAGCACAGTAAAATATGTAATATCATGCAGGGCTCCAGATGGAGTCTAAAATGTGACAAGATTTTTTATTTTGCGACTTTTTTGTTTCAGTCGCCAGTGGTTTTTAAAACCAAGGAAAATTAAAAGTACAAAAAAAGCGACATCACATAACAACGAGCAGATATGCTCAACCCAAGTCTGTCGTTCTTGTTACACTATCATGTGATAAGTTATAGGAATTTCAGCTCTTTTTAATGAGACAGATCTTTTGGATCAGATCACTAAGAAGATCTCAGCCTCTTGGTGCAAGTGGTGAAAGCACCATGTAAACTAACACAGGTAGACATCATATACACATGGGTTTAAGAAATAATGTCTGAAAACATTTCACTCATTCCTCTCTCTCACACACACTATGTGGTTACTGTGTTATCACTATAGTGGCTCGGTATTAAATATATACAGGACTGGACCTAAAATCCTTGGGACATAACTGACTTACACAGCTTTTTCCATGAGTTGTCACTCTGTAAGTGTGTTCAGTCTTGCAGCACAGTGCAGGATTAGTTTGTGGAACACCAACATAACTAAAGCCATGAAAATAAGTTGATGTTTGTCAATTCCAAACTGTGACAACCTGACCCAATCAATGGAACACTGACTGCTTGCCCTGATGTTGACTGTCAGATAACACACACTGCTACTTCAAACACCTTGACTGTCCACAAGGGATTATTAAGCCTCCACTGTGTTTTAATGACACTAAGCAGCAGCTTTGACCACATGATGACGGTTCAGCATCTGTTACTAAGCTAGCACGGCACACATCACTGGACAGCTTTCTCGAAATGTGCCGTATGACAACCCCCTGGTATGGTAGAACAATTGTTTTGATTATATTTGGCCATTATATAATCCTGTATTATAGTGCTTACATTTAGCCAAAACGTTGTTTGGATGCTGACACGGGAATGCTTAGCGTTCCTAGCTAAGCTAGGTTAAGATTTATAAACTGAGGTGGATTTCTTAATTTGAGCGAAGTTTGAAGGCTGACTTGAACACAGGAATGCATAGTTTTGATAGCTTAGCATGGCTTAAGGTTAAGGTTTATAAAACAGGATTTTAAAATGGTGAAATATATTCAAAGTAATTGTTCAGCCTTACGTATGACATGTAATCTGTTTTAGAGCATACAGCCCCAAACAGAAGATGCTTAAGGCATATTTATCCACAAAGATAAAGTCAAAGAATCGACTCATTCGCCACCAACACATATCTATCAGAGCTGTGTCGACATATTGAGTTTCGTTTGAAACGATTTGCACGACCTGGCAACCTATTGCAGAGCACATTCTAAAATATAGGAAATATAAACTTTAACTACACGAGAAATAATGTTTCTTTTTGGTAACAATGTACTCCATGTATGATTTCTTGTTTCTTTTTAATACTCTTTACATGGGGTAAAATTGGAGACAAAATATGCTATGACATTTTTCATTTATGTCACATTTTGGATCCTAAAAAAATAATTTGGCTCGCAAACATGACTAAACAAAAAAATTGGGCTCCCAAACACGCCCTGATCATGGCTAAACTAAATAGGTAAGAACCGAAAATTTCTTGGTACATTTCAACAGTCTATGGAACTGCTAAAACATCCCCCAGTTTTACGCGGATTCAGTCACACACATATTTTTTAAAAGAACCAAACTCATCATTTGATGCGGAAATCCCCACAATAATGCGGAAATGGCAAACATCCTCGCCTATAGCGCTGGCAGTAATACACCTCCATAAAAAGAAGAAGAAGAAGAAGAAGAAGAAGAAGAAGAAGAAGAAGAAGAAACCTGCGTGTCTGCTTTGTGTCTTGTCCTTGTATTTTAGTGTTTTAAACTTTACCCCCCAAATGTATGGAGGGCCAGGAGTGCCAATTTTAATTAGATAAATATGTCATTAAATACATGATTAAATGTGTCATTAATTGTTTAAAATGGGAAATATAATGATAAATAATTGTTTAAATGTTTTTATTTCCAATTTTAAATAATTGACACATTTAAGTAATTCTGTTTTTATTTCCAATTTTAAATAATTCATGACACATTTAATTAATTAACTTATTTCCCATTTAAAATAATTAACGCCACATTTAATTGTGTTTTTATTTACTATTTTAAATATTTAATGACACATTTAAGTAATTATTTCATGTTGACCCCATTCCACACATGAATTTATTTATCCGTCAGTCATACCCATCAAACTCAGTGGGCAGAGCAAATGCTGATCTTCTTGAGACAGCCAATCATCTTGAGTAGATCAACCTTTTTTCCTCTGTTTGATGGTCCAGACTGACAGATAAAATAAATTCATGATGTGCAGCAAAACCAAAGACACAATGAATTAATTTAAACTGTCACTGCAGGTCGTCAACCCACCCTAACATCTGATTGGTTACTCTGTACATCTAGTCAAGACCAATAGATCCCAGAATACTGGATCAATACATGCCCTGTCAACATACTTCGAGACAGTAGATGGCAGTACTATTCGGTGGTGTGGAGTGAGAGTGCTGTTGTGGTCCGTGTTTGTAGCAGCTAAGCTGGGCTCAGCCTTGGGGTGTGTCCAAAATCGCGCACTAGCGTCAGTGCACTGAGATTTAGCGTCAGTCTTCTGTAGTGTGCACTGCTGTGTGTCAGTGCTGTCCTAAAGGGGACACTAACGTTTTGCACTTAGCGGAAGTATAATATCTGCCTTTCAAAATATCTGTATTTCACTGTTTGACGACATTATCCACCTCGAAAACATGTTGAAAGTCCCGCTCCCGCTTTGTTTCAAAACAGCCTCCACATTCATTTCTTCACAAATGTCTTTGGCCGCCATCTGTGCAGTCACAAAGCCACTTGCCCTGTAGCTCTGGAGACCTTGCTCAGTCTTCTTCAAAAGATTCCCAGCTAGGTCGACATGCATATTTGGAGACTAAATGTCTGTAGTAAAACTTTGTTGTTGAATACTGGTTGCATCTCTTTGGATGCTATGGATTGTTAAAGATATCAACAAAAAACTGACAAAAAAAACTTTAAATGCAATTTTCTCAGGTTTTCAGTTGGAAAATGGTGCCATCATAACATAATTCAAATGATTGTAACTTGACAACAGTTTAAGATACAGCTTTGGCCAAGATATCATTTTAAATCTTATTTTTTCATCTTTGCTATCAATGATACCATTGATCAATGATACCAAAACCTCAGTTTTGAATTTTGGGTCACTGCGACTCATTTTGCCAGATCAGGTCACAATTCATGATGTGTGGACTTTGCCAAAATGAAATATTTACTTAAATGTCTTGCATTATTTAAAATTGGAAATAAAAACATTTAAGTAATTAAATGTGCAATATATAAATATTTAATGACACATTTAATGATGCATTTAATGACATTTATATAATTAAAATTTGAATCTAAAACAATTTATTTCTATCCAAATAAAAGACCAGAATTGGACATAACACCAAACCAAACAAAAAAGCAATTCCTCCAAACAGCCAAATGTATGACCAAGGGAGGGAGGTGATGTCTGCCACCAGGGATACTGCAGTTACATGGATCAACAAGAAAGAAATCCAGAGCACATAGCTATAGAGGGGCAGCTACTGGTCCTAGAGGGAAAGTAAAACAGACACACCACTCATAATCCTAATGCCTACAAACACACAAAAGGCACAGATACTACAGATTCACGGCAAACAGTGAGATGTTTGCTACCCCTACAAATACAACAGGCATGTACGAGAAGAAACCTCAGATCCAGCCACCTGCCCCCCCGTAGACAGCTGAAATGCTAGTACTCTGGAAAACAAGGGCACAAGAAAAAGGAAATGGTCAGCACAGATTCTTTAACAATGACTAGAAAATGCTGAACAAGAAAACAAGGCAAAAGAAAGAAAAATATAACAGTCAACTACTAGGGGCAGCCAACACCCTCCAAACCCCGGTGCTTTAACCTACCAAAGGAAATTAACAGACTGAAACTATTACACACAGGACTCCCCAAACATTCAAAACAGGAGAGAAACAAAAAAAACCCCAAAGAGAAACAAGAAAAACAATAACTTTACATTTAAATGAAACTACAGGCAGCTACATTAGAGAACTCTACAACTCTAGTTTACGTTCATCTACTAAGGAGGCAAAACAGCAGCAGTAAATCTTTCTGCAAAAGAAACAAACCAGTTAAAATCCATCACCCACTCAATAAATACTAAACATCTCACAAAACCCAACTGCATTATATTTGTACATGAAGTATTCCTGTAGTTTACCTCTGTGCAGTAATGGATAGTAATGGAACCCCTGGCACCTACCACCATACCACCATCAGACACCATTAAAATCCAACTCATACACAAGGTTATACTTAACCCATCATACACCTACTGGAGTTTTACCTGACTCTCAGCTAGCAACAATGTGATATCCTAAAAAACACATCCAGCAAACCATCCAAAAGTATCCAGCAAAACCCTAGGACACTTTCCACCAGTCAGCCAACAGAGCTCAGGTACACAGGCCGCAGGAACCCAAACTGCTGAAGGTCTCAAAAGGCTTACCTGCTAAACCGGTTTTATCTGAACTGATAAAGCATGTTAGCCACTAAAAAGCTAATTCAGGGCGTGTCCACAAGAAGGGGCTACGGTGGCTGGCGCAGGACATACCACCTGAGGCACCAGACCTAACAGTGATTCTACTGGTTAGATTAGCATTAACGGTTAGTATTAGCAGTGTTTCTCTCGCTTCCACTCACTCACTCACTCACTCACAAATAAAACAGATTTTCATACCGTGTCCCTGACCTAACTGAGCATCAGCACAAAGAGCTGTCTTGTTCTACTGTGTACGAGTCTTTGCACACTGCTAATGCTAACCGCTGATGCTAACGATTTTTTAAGCAATAAAGTTGTCTGATTATGGTTATTTATTTACCTTTACATTTTCTTCATGGGTAATGAATTAAATTGAGTTTAAAGTTAATTAAGTTGTTCTGGGAGCAGATTTTGAGGCATATTTAGGGTTTACACTATAAAAATAGGCAAACCAAAACACAATACAGTTTTTCAATACAAGCGGATGATCTTGGAACATAACCACCGCGAAAGGTGGGGGGTTAATGTAATTGGTTTTGTGATGAAAATTAACAAAAAAGATGAAAACAAATATGCATATCTGCCAATTCAGCTTACACCAGTTTAGTCCCACTCAATTATATGGACGTTAAAAGGCCTGTTTCAGCCCAGACTGCTTTTTGTACAAATCATATCACATGCCAGCCACCTAGATAATGGATGAGTCTTAAAAGCACTACTTAAATTTGGGTGGCAAAGGAAAATGGAAATTGACAGAAGGGACCATTTGGGAGTGGGAAGCTGGGTGGGGGGCACTTACATTTACGGCATTTATCAGACGCTTTTATCCAAAGCGACTTCCATTCTCTAACTACAAGGGGCAGTCTCTCCCTGGAGCAACTTGGGGTTAAGGGTCTTGCTCAGGGACCCAGTGGTGGTGCTGAAGGTAG
>JBBPDE010013895.1:0-11142 GCA_037974605.1 Nannopetersius ansorgii
CACACACACACACACACACACACACACACACACACACACACACACACACACACACACACACACACACACACTTTAATACAACAGCACCAGTTTTTTTAGTCTTTTCAGATTAAAAAGCACCTAAAGTTCAAATCTTTATGATACAAATATTAAAAATTTTCTAATCAATCTCTTCAAATTTTAACCAATCTCTGAAATAAAAGGATTACCTTTGTGTGTGTGTGCGTGTGCGTGTGTGTGTGGATAAGCACTCAACAAACAGCTCCAACATCATTGTGTGTGTGAAGGACTCTTCAGAATGCTAATGCTGAAAGAAAAGCTCACCAGCATCAGATGATCATTAGCATAACCGACTCATTGGCATAATATGTAATCAGCATTAAAGACCCATCCACTGCATCTCTATTCAGAGACTGTGGTTGTTCAGAATATTCTGATCATGTGTCCCCTGTCTGAGGCTGAAACACAAATGGGTGTAAAACCTGCATGTGTTCTTAATATCAGCTCAGTAAACTAAACTGAACCTGCATTTTCTTCTTTTCATGATTTACTGCCCAATTTGGTTTTCTTCCGCCGATCTTCCCTCACAAATCCACCAGCACTGGGAGGGTCAAGAATAGCATGTGCTTCCTCTGAGTTACTTGAAGGTTGCATATTCTTTATGAACAGCTTTACTGCCAATACATCATTATAAGAGAGCATAACACACTTGGAGAAGGATGTTGACTGACAATTCACATCAGCCAGTAGATGCTTGAGCAGTAGATGCCCCTGTGTCTCCATTCTACACACATACTCTTTTTATAATCATATTTAGGTTAATGTTGCTCTTATTTATTCCAACAATGCCTCTTATATATTAGGGTGTTGCAAAGTCCAACAGAGCACATTAATTCAATCCAGGACAGCATAGTTCAGTCCAACCCAGTCCAACCCAGTCCAACCCAGTCCAGCCCAGTCCAGCCCAGTCCAGTAAAGTACAGATTAATTATGAACTTGTTCGAAATGAGCTAAGGCTTACTGCTCATTTTACATCTTTATCAGTGATTCACAGTAAATACACAGCAACACAGTATTTGAAATTAATAAACACTAAAATCTAGTCGATACTCATCCCTAGTCAGGGATCAGGGCTTAAGCTGCTGTTATTGATACAATTTTTTGTTCATTTGTTTATCTCTGAGTATAAACTCTTGTATTAAATGTTTTTAACTATTTTGTATTGTACATTCCAGGTAATATTAATCAGGATTACATTTAAAATAACTCAACATAATACAGGAAACTAACAAGTTTTTTGTTACTGAGGGGTTTTTTTGGTTCAGAATGTATTGTCTTAAAATAATTCACGACAATCACTTTCTAAATGTGGCGTTTATCAGCTTTTGCAAATTAACTCTTCACATACAATTCTGAGCTGATCACCAAGTTTAGCTGTGGTGTCAGGGGCAGTGACTGGGGATGGTACTTTGCTCAAGGGTACCTCACTGGGGCCACTGGCAGTCTGAGGATTCAAACCATCAACACTGCGATTGCAGAGGAAGATTTCTAACCACCAGGCCACCAGTTTTACCCTCGCTAGTGATGCACTGAAGCTTCTGTGTAGTGTTAAATATGTGGCATTCCTAGAATTTTATCCCATGTTGCACTGAAAGATGATCAGTGATTCACAGTAAATACACAGCAACACATTATTTGAAATAAATAAACACTAACAGCCACTTAAGCTCTGATCCCTGGCTAGGGATGAGAATCGATAAGATTTTATTCATACAATTAAACTTATCTGTCAAATTCTTTATTGACTCCTGCTCGGTTTTCTGTGTGAGGAAAAAAGCAGATTTTCAGAATTTCATCTCTGAGTGTAAACACAGTGCAGGATGCCTATCCCATGTTGCACTGAAAGATGCTCTGGAATACAATGGAGGTTTCCACCCTTATCTGAAATAAACAGGAAGCCACACTTTGTTGTCAGAAAAACACCATTGATAAAAGGAATCAGACAATTTGGAAAAACTTCTCAATCATAATTCCTAATTCCCTAAATGGTAGCAGCATCTAAACTAGATAGAAAATGTCACAGGTTGTTTTCTGAAAAGGATACTACTTTTACACACTTTTATACCAGACCTTCAGTCAAAAACACATTAAAACACTTGCGTATAGAAGTAACATACCAGAGAAACTACTAACTCTTGAATTCATGTTACACCTACACATACACCTTTACCCTTCGGCATATACAGGTGAGATGGTATTAAAGAACATTCAGTTCCTGTTCAAAATACACACACACACACACACACACACACACACACACACTTAAAAAAACAGCATCTAGTTTTTAGTTTATATCTCGATTTTCAAGAGAAATATCATACTGATAATCAGGCACTAAAATTCTAACTGTCTTTATATTTGCTAAGAAATGTTAGACATATTAGTCAGAAACACTGCATGGAAACCTGAAAATCAGCTTTCAATCACCGAGGAATTTACAGGTAGAACATGCAGAATGTGCTTTACGCTACAGGAACACACTGAACCAGCAGGAGGATAAACCAGTTAATGAGGTTCAGAAAAGAACCCGTAGAGAACTCTTGCTGGTAAAACATCACAGCATTTGTGCTTAATGATGAACTAAACAGCGTTTGATGTGCTTAAAATTTAAGCCAGAACAGATACAGTTATTGGAAAGTGTTTAAAATAAACTTAAATAAGTTACATTTTGAGATTTGGGACTCAGCTACCACTGAGTTAGTCCTTGCGTAATCTGGAGGAACACTCAACTGGCAACAGTGTCATACGTGCCCAAGGGTCATGGTCAGCACAAATTGATGAAAAAGTTAATGCTGGCTGATAGACAGGTGTCCGAAAACACATTGCAGTTTTCTGAGTGAAGGGCTATGTAGCCATAGACAGATTACAGCACCCATGATTTCGCCTATTCACTGCTGAAAGTGTCTACAGTGGGCATGTCTGAAGCTCTGGGAACGTACTGCTCTGAAATCTTGGCATTCATGTGAATGTTACTTTGACCACCCACCTTAACACTGTTACAGACAAAAGTACAAAGTAGAGCAACACTTCTCCAATAGCAGTGTCCTCTTTCAGCAAGTAAATGCATCCTGCCACACTGTAAACGTTGTTCATGAATGGTTTGAAGAACATGCGAAAAAGTTTAGGTTGTTGATTCAGCCTCAAAATTCCCCAGATCAAAATCTGATCGAGCATCTGTGCTGGACAAACACACACACACACACACACCCCAGCCACTTTTTAGGTACACCTGTTTAACTGCTAGTTAACACAAATATCTTAAGCACATAAACATGAGCAAGACAACCTGCTAAAATTCAAACTGAGCATCAAAATGGGGAAGACTTTGAACATGATTGTTGCCAGTTGGTTGTGCCAGATAGGCTGCTCTGAGTATTTCAGAAATCGCTGATCTACTGGAAGTTTCACGTCTAGGTTTTACGGAGAACAGTCTGAAAAAGTAAACATATCCAGATGGTGGTGGTTCTCTGAGCAAAAATGCTTTGTTGATTCCAGAGGTCAAGAGAATCGCCATACTGGTTCAAGCTGATAGGAAGGAAACAGTAACTCAAACAACCACACATTGCAACCAAGGTATGCAGAAGAACATCTATGAACATGTCGAACCTTGCAGCAGAAGAAGACCACACTGGGTGCCATTCTTGTCAGCAAAGAACAGGAAACTGACCACACTATTCACAAAGGCTCACCAAAATTAAACGACAGAAGACTGGAACAATGTTTAATGAGTCCCGATTTCTGCTGCGCGATAAGATTTTGGGCCCCTTAGTATCAACTGAGCATGGTTTGACCACCATAATGTACCTGAATACTGCTGCTGTCCATCTCTTGACCACAGTGTTCGAATCTTTCCGCAGGATAAAACCATGTTACAAAGTGGTGGAAAGATAGATTCACATAATGGATGTGAAGCCGAGAAATCTTCAACAACTGCATGATGCTCCCAAGTCAATATGGACCAAAATGTCAGAAGAATGTTTCCAGCATCTTGTTGAATCTATGTCATGTAAAATTAAGGCAGTCTGAAGGCAAATGGGGGTCCAGCCCGGTAATAGTAACTAATGTAATTAATAAAGCAGTAAATCACACATACACACACAAACAGATGGTGGCCTATTGGTTAGACATTCGACTTTTTCTGTAGTTCTCATATGTCTAGACTGGTCTAATTGGAAACTATTATTAAAACTATTATATTATTCCTTGAATATATTTGCCTAGAGTCAGGTGTTGAAGCCTGTGCAAAATTGTCAGTTTTGAGTTCTAAAAGCAATTCTAATTTCTGAATATTAACCCTGCACTGAAGTTGACTAAGTGGAAGCTGGAAGCCCAGCTGAAGCTGACAAAGCAGAGTGGACACTATTCACCCACCTTGCAGTCCGGCCGGGAGTTCGTTGTAGCCCCCAAAAGAAGCGTTGCGGATCAGTTTGCGTTCGGCTGGGGGGGGCGGCCGCATTAAACTGCCTCCACAGGTGGAAAAACGCCTCCTACCCAGAATCCCCTCTTCCTTCATCATGAGGATAGTCGAAGAGGCGAAGACAGAAGCAGGCAACTGACACACACACACACACCCACACACACACACGCACACGCACACACAAGCCTACCCTACAGACAGATACACATACTGCTGTGGTCAGAGCTGAACATTAAACTGTGCTAGGGCAGAATAGTACATACACTCCTCTACACATAAGCACACATCTCTACAGACACACACTCTCACACTCGTCTACACATACTCCGTTCTTCCTGCTCCCTTCTGTCTGATCTTGCTCTCTAACTCTTGCTGTGCACTCTCTCTCTCCCTCGGCTATGATGCAATTGATAGTGAGGGGGAAAAGACAAAAACATTAAAGCCGTCCTTCACTCACTCAGCCTCTCTGAATGATCTAAAGGAAATGAATTCCATTCATATTTCTCTCTACATGACTCAACCCTCTTCTCCCTCTCACTACGGATGCAGTCTCTCAGCCTCTCTGTCCTTCTGCCTCTTCTTTCTCGCTGCAGCACACACCACTCTAACACAAGTGCTCAGAACAGAAAGCTCTGAGATAGCCCCACCCCTTAACATTTCAACATCACAGCTCTATCCAATGACATTCTACACAGGTCAGAAAGGGAGGGTCTTGCAGTTGGATCGTCAGCTGAACCTGTTGCGAGGAAAATCTCTTTTACACTAATGGGAGTGTGTCTGACGTCTGATGTGTTCCCATAAGGGGGACTGCTAATGTTTCCTAATAAGAAAGGCCGTTTTAAAGAGAATATAATCTGAACAATAAACAGGTTCTGTCAATACAAATGAGCAAACTGGCATCATAAACATTTACTGAAACCTATTAATTTTGTGGAATCTCTCCAGAGAACCTAGCTTCATATGTGAAAGCTGCAATAAGCAAAGCAGCAGAAGCACAGCAGGATCAATCAAATAAAAAAAATCTGCACAAAGCTCCTGAGTCACCAGCATCACTCAGCTGTTCTGTAACGTGATTAGATGTTGAGGATCAGGCTGCTCTGCTTAGACTTGCTGTCAGTGATGAAGCAGCAAATCAAACTTTCCCAGCTATCTGCTGGGAAATGGAGCACTGAGCACCCTGAGCACGAACATTCAAATTTAAAGGGCCTTTTGACTCCATTCTTCTGTCAAGGCGGCAGGTATTTCTCACACGCGAACATAGAAGAAACATCAGGCGGCCACCAGTGGCTAACAGAAGCTCATGATCGGAAAAATAACAGCGTAAAAATTTACCACAATATTAGCATCAACTATGCACACACATATATGTGATCTAAAACTACCAGAAACACCAATCACACACCCAAGGACTGCCAGTCGCACCACTGAAGTACCCTTGAGCTGCTTCACATGAGAGGATTAAATGAAGAGAATTTCACACCGTTTACGCCGTGTGCTGCGCTATGATGATGTGTGCTGTGCTGTGATGTTGTGCTCACACGTGACAAAATGGCCACTTTACACTTTGCAGATTTTGCTGTTTGGACCAACTCTGTGATCAGTCTAGTTTACTCAAGTGTCGTTTAAGGGCTTTTACAGAAACGTCACATGCAGCTGCAGCAGCTAATACTTCCATTTCTTATCCTGATCTTTTTGCTATCCTTTGAAAGTGAAAAAATCCTGTCACACGTGAACAAACCACAGCATGAACAGCACAAAATTCTACCTCTGTATTTAACCCATTCACCTAATGAAGCAGCAGGCACCCAGGAACACAGTGCCCGGGGAGCACAGCCAAACTACGCTAAAGGAAAACAAACCAGCTCATATTTAGCACTTTGTATTAGCTTTCCAGCTTTGTATAAACACCTATCCAGCTATTTAGCACGAGGGGTCATAATTGTTTTATGACATTTTGGTGTAGGTGCAGCATCAGCATCCAAAGTGCACTTACCTGACATATCATTTACCCCATAGGTCAAAATCTAAATAAACATTTTCCTGTTTGATGACGGTGTGTTATGAACAAAAATCTGTCAGTTTAGAACTTGACTGATTCCAGTAGTGTATCCCTAGTTTCACAGAATGGGTCTGCAACATTTAAGTATATAGCCAGAGATTGACATGAGCGGTACGCAAAGCAAGAATTGGCATATGTGGTGCGACATATGCACACCAGTTTTCAGTCTTCACTGCGCAAATGCGTACCTAATTTGGGAAACTTCATACTGGATCGCTAAGTACCACCACTCAGGAATGGAAACCTTAAAAAGAAAAATAATAACATTTTAAAATATGGTTCCTGCCGGTCCGCGGAGCCTCGTTTCTGCACCAATCAAAGTTCAGTCAGAGCAGGTCTGATCTTAATGATTCTATCACTGTGTGCCCCGCCCTGACCCCTCGACTTCACGGCCCGCCTGGTACGAGTCCCATTCTCCAGTCCAGAGAGGACTGTAGTGATGGGCACGGCTGTTCTTTTAGATGTACGGAATCACTCAAATCAGTTCACTGAACAGATGTGTTGAAAAGATTCGTTCACCGAATCATTCCGTGCTTGGCGGGAGGAGCCTTGCGACTTCCTGAACTGATACACGGCCGAACGGTTCAGTCTTCAGTTCAGTTCACGGCTTCCGAACTCTGAGACGAGTGTGTTGTGGCTGCGTTGCTTTGACAAACACGTTTGTGAAAATAAACTTGTTTACAAATCATGTGTCCTGTCCTATGCTATGCTACTTAACTGGTCTACTCAGCAAATTGGGCTCAGTGAGTGATCTGTTCACTGAACGCATACCCCACAGTACATTCAGTGAAGCATTCACACTGAATATGCACCCTTCCCTTGCAAATTGTCGCAATGAGAGTCATGCATTTTGGATTTTTTACACTACTTGTTACATGCTGTCCATGCTGTTGTCCTATTGCGCGTGAGTTGTTGCGGTGGCAATTTTATCTGGAAACTTAATCTGTTAAAACAGCACAGAACAACGGTCGCCATGAAAGTGTATCCCTCAGAAAATTATTCAGCTGAGTGTAGTTCACTGACTGATTCGTTCATTTAGGCATCGGTGAGGAAAACAAGTAAAGAAACTTCTGATTTAATTTCTTTGGTGTCATAAATTACATGGCAGTGACTAAAGGTTACATGTAGCATGAAAACATGTATGTGATCTAAAGATCCATGTTATTTTTCTGCCCCATTAACTTGTGTTTTAAGGGTGTTTTCACATTGTTCAATCCTTTAAAGTGAATTCAGATAGATTAGTCAGCTAAACAAATTCATACCCCTTTGAAATAACTAAAACTGAAACCACATCAGGGGGTTAATACTATCTGATGGGCTTGTTAAATCAATCAGCTTGTTAAAGTGCTTGCTACCTACCTATCAGGAGGTAATTACAATTGTGGAGAGAATACAAAATGCAGTACCTATACCATCTCATCACAGTGGAGCGGTTGGTTTCGCAAGTAGCTTGCTAGCTAGCCAGCTGGCACTGTTGAGGCCTGCACCGAGCACTGACAGCCAACATCACAACGACACTTGCTTCTAACAGGTTAACACGCCCTGAGTGAAATTTCACAGTGCATAATTTGTAACAGTTTAGCCAAAGTGGAAGACTCTCATTACTGTAATGACACCGAGAAATCTACTAACCTCTTTAACACAGCTAATAATCACACACTGCATGGTTCACACTGTGCCCCTCATTAACATGAGTTGGGTGGAAATCAAAATGTATTGACTATTCAGCCATGCAGCTTTTAGTTAACCCAGCATTGTAATTACCATGCATGCTACCACTAGGATGCAGATTAGAATAAAAACTGATTGTTTAATTGTTTCAGCTACAAGCAGATCACTCTTCTGTATAAGCTGGCATCCCCATCCCAAACATGCACACAGGCTCCAAAGAGACAGTACTCAAACCACCAGGACACTGCAATAATACTTTAGCTTAAAAACACTGAGACTAGACTGTAAACAGCAGGGCTCTAATGTTTCTGCTTAAGCGACTTAGTGCATTAACTGATTGACAGCTAAAGCTCTTGGGAGGCGAAGTGAATCATTCAGGGATCTAACAAATGCACCAACCAAAGACCAAAAAGATCACTGGACTACAGTGCACACTAAAGCAGTGACAGGAGCAGCCTAATATGGGTATAATATTGAGGGTTTCTCAGAAAATATGGTGGACAATCAGCCATGCATTACCATCAGGACCTCCTAACCAACTTTTCTTACAGAAAATGAGCTATTCCTCACCATCAACTCTTCCTGACCATCATCTAATACAGACCATCGCCTATTCCTGACTATCAGCACCTCTTCATCAACATTTTCTACAGACCATCACTTATTCCTGACCATCACCTCCTTCAGACCACCACCTGTTCCAGACACACATCTCCTACAGACCATCACCTCCTCCAGACCAGCAGGTCATTCTGACAAGCCACTGCTCTCTATCTGCTCTGGTTTATCCATCAATGTGATCCCACACTGAATTCTTTTGAAATTTCCCCCGATTGTCTGAAGTCCTGTTCAACAACACAGGGAGGCAATAATGATTCCAAAACACTAGTAGGGTTAAAGTTGGCACATGCTTCTTCCAGGTCACATTACGTGCCAAAATATCATTTCTAATTGCCAATATTGCAACATAACCGAACAGCTCAACATACATAGAGGAGAATGTTAGCTGCCAATTCTGTTATGTCAGTTTACAGGTGCCAGGCGAGCACTGCACTGTGTGATGGGGTAGGGGGCAGTCCATACTACCTACCCAGAGAGAGGGAGGCCAGGTATATACTCTTAGGCTCCAGATAATGAACGTCTATGACCTCGCCAGTGACTGAACTCACAATCTCCTATTGATAGAGCCAATGCCAACTATTATATTGCTGGCAGTGGGTATTCAGGGTAACGGTCTGAACATACTACATACTAACTGAACATACTAAATAGCAACAAATAATAAAGAGACAGAAAAATATAATAGACAAAACCAGACTGCAGTGTTTGAGACATCAGAAAGCAAAGCTTTATCTGCCCTAATCCTCTTTGTGTGGCAGGTCAGGGCCGGGCACAAGACCACAACAACAAAGACAAAGAGTGCAGAAAACACTACAGGCCAACAAATAGTTATTGTTATAAAAGCCTTCCACAGTTCACTTTAATTACAGCTGAGTGCGTAAATGTCCCTCCTTCACAAAGCTCTAAGGCTAAGGACTATAGGCTAATGCTTTTAGAAGCACTCAGTGAATTGCCAGGATGCTGTAGAGTGAGTGTTTGGGTCAGAAAGGCACTTACAGCCCTCAGGGACTACACACCTAAAAACACAGAGACAGTAACTGCAGCCAATACTTAGCTGACCAATATACACAAACACTGACCAATACAGCAAACCTGAGGTCAGTGGAGCTATAAGGGTTAGTACTATAGAAGGAAAATAAACTGAACACAACACAAACAGCTCAGATACATTTTTTTCATATCAAAACTCAACCCAAGGTACACTTCATGATGACAGTTCCAGCCATAACAAGGCAGAAGGCAATCCTTTTTGATTTCTGTGAAAATGTTCTAGATGCTGGGACACAGAAGGGCTGTCAGCTTGGCTGTTGCTGTGCCAACGTCAGAGATGACACTGACTGATCAGTGAGTTCACTTTGGCTGCTAAAGTTTGAAAAAATTAAACAGAAGAATTGTATTTGACAAAATATAAACTGATGTACAAGCCGTTGTCAGTTACCTACCTGACGTAATCATAAATCTATTTCATATAAATTACACTTAGGTGCTATAGGAGAGCATTTTCCCTTCCAGACCACATATTTTGATCAGTCATAACTTTAAATGCATCGGCCTAATAGTGTGTAGATCACTCTCACGCTGACAAAACAGCTCTGGCCTATCAGAGCCATCTTTTCCCAGGAAACACCAGTGAATGCACTGGAGAAGAGTAACTTGTAAGAGTAACTCAAGGTCATTACATTTGCTTCCAACACACAGAGAACTGGATGTTTACTTTCCATTGTAACCTTTAATGTTGTGACTAAATGGTGTAAACCAGCCGAGAAACTGAAAGATGAAGTCTCTTTTCTCTTATTTTTTTTTAACAAATGGCATGTGATTTCATGCAACTTGGTCACATATAGCAAGCATCCAGCACCACATTCAAACAAACATGCCCATTCAGTCAGCTCTCAAAATGATCTTTTGGCACAAACAAGGTTACTGTTGAGCACGGAAAAGGATGTAACTATGAACAGCAGTTTATTAAAAGGACGAGAAACAGAAAAACTAATTGGACACTGAACTAATACAGGGACTAATATAAAGAAACAAAACATTAATCCAAAACCACAGAGCAAAAGAACAGAGTAAAAATAGTCAATGTAAGAGAAATTCAGCAAAAACTTTTAAGAACAAACAGAACTAAACAAACAAGAAACACCTGGGGTCTCATTTATAACCGTTGCGTACGCACAAAACGGGACCTAAAAAATGCGTACGGTTCTTTATATGCAAACGTTGCGATCTATAGAAACAAACTTGATGGCAGAATGTGCGCAAATGTACGCCAACTTTGACCCATGCGTGCGAACATTTTGGAGAAAGAAAATAC
>JBBPDE010013914.1:0-24429 GCA_037974605.1 Nannopetersius ansorgii
CCTCTGCATTTAACCCATTCACCAAGTGAAGCAGGGGGCAGCTACGAACACAGCACCCGGGGAGCAGTGTGTGGGGCCGGTACCTTGCTCAGGGTACCTCAGCTGTGCCTAGCGGTCTTGGGAATCGAACCTGGACTTTCCAATCACAGGGCGAACGCCCTAACCAGTAGGCTACCAGCTACCAGCTGCTATTAGATTTTTTGACAAACTTTTCCTTTTTCCCCCTTTTCTCTCTAGATCAGAATATGTGTGAAGTGAATAATGGAGGTTGTTCCCACATATGCTTGGATCGTTCACCAGTGTTTGAGTGTGATTGTCCCTTTGGCATGCGACTGGTGCAGGACACGTACTGTGAAGGTAGGAGAGGCTTCGGGGGGACGCTGATATTCAAGTTCAGTCAAGTACAGTGTTTAATTGCTTGGGACCTGGGACGTTTTGACCTTCCCCGCTGGAATACAACTTTTAAATACCCTTTCAGTCTGTATTTCTGTCTCAGAAAAGTGGAGAGCTCCAACTTCTTAGAATTGCAAATCCATTTCTGTGGCAGTGTTCTGTGGGCATGTTTTGTTTTAAGCTTCTTTTTATATATGATAGATTATTTGTACATGATGTTGAAAGTCATAGTGCCATTATATTAGGATGACTGTAATGTCAAGTCATTCTGTGCAAGATTTTTGGTCAAACAATGAACTTACCTGAATTCTTTGGCAATGTAAACAGATAAATTGCTTTTGTATGCACCTACCATAGCCAGATAAGTGTGAAACCATCTCATGCTGACCACAAACAGCTAAAATCGCACACAATTAGGAGATTCAGAGTTGGAGAAGACCTAGCTTTCAGTTGTCATGAATGTAGCAAGAGTTCCTGACGGTCCTTGACATGTAATCTTGTTTAGAATACAAGCATTAAGCCATGATTTGATAAACAAAACCATTAAGAATGGTTCAACTCTATATATTGGTTGTAATGAGAACCAGGGGTTGCAGTGTCTAAAACACAAATATAGTTATATAATGTTTTATCCAAACAGTTGCGTCTTAAAGCTTCATGCATGTGTCTCTCTGCCTTAAATTAATTCAAAAGAAACCCATCTCAGATCAGTCATAAAACAATGTCCCAGATGTCAGACGGTGTATTAAAACTATTTTTATTTTTGTGAGGTAGCTTTCTAATGCATTACATGCTCCAGACTGGTTCCAATCCTGACGATTCTGAATACTTCTGACTGATCTCTGTGTTTTCCCTACTCTCAACACACCTGACCTCGCCTTGAATATTGCAATGCCTTCCTAGTGGAGCTTGCATGGTAAGACCCCTACAGCTGGTTCAGAACACAGAGGGTTGCATGTCACCCCACTGCTGACTGATTTACACTGGCTACCCAAATTCATTTCAAGTCACTAGTTCTAGCTACAGAGTGACATGTAGGTCTTCAACAAGCTTCCTTAATCAAGCATTCAGCTTTATGTTCCTACTCACTCCCTCCGCTCCTCCCAGGAACATCGTCTGGCTCTTCCATCCCTACACACAAGGTAAACCCAGCCCAGAATCTATTGTGGCTCTTCGCTGGTGGAATGAGCTGCTTAAGCTGACAGGAGCAGTAGAATCCCTGTCCAGCCTTAAAAACCTAATGAAGACTCATCTGTTCTCAGAACATCATCTCTTCTGTTTCTTCTTGCATTTAGCACTTAATACTGTTCTCTGGGTCACACACTGTCCTGAAACTTGAATGATTCTTCTTATTGTGAGATAAAAGCGTCTGCCAAATGAGTGTAGTGTTTGTCACGTTCACAGGCAGGAAGGACGCATTAGTAGGAAACAGCAGTTGGGATAGCAAATGAGAAATAAGATTTCTTTCAATTGTGCCGGTTAACACAAAATACAAAATAACAAAACTGCTCTGGCTGTGAGCGTCCCCTTATTTCGCCAGAGGTCCTTATGTCCAGGGAATGCTTCTAAACTAATTTCAATTGCACTGCGCTGGTGGACCATTGCATCCTATCCAGCTCTTTTTCACGCCCTCTGCCTTCAAGGACCTTTTCAGTCTCTCTCCACGCTGCGTGGAGTTCTCATGCCAGGCTGGTACTTACCTGTGTGTGGGGGGGTGGGGAAACACACACACACACACACACTGTCGGTAATCGTACTCTCAGACCAGAACTCGCGACCCAGAGAAAAGAGAAGTTTTCCACTCAGTTGAAGTGGTTTTGTTAGAGTGGGGAAGTATGGTTGGGAAATACTGGTGTATATTTTACGGGTTATATTTTAAGTTCAGAATACTCCACCATCTAAAACTATCTGGTTAAGAACTGACCGCTGAAGGACTACAGATCTGGTAATAAAGTCAAACAAACTTAAAAGATAAGGAAATGAGAGAACCAGAGAGGGAAACTGAGAAGAAGGCTAGTGACTCTAAGAGGACAAAAAGTGTTTTTTTTTTCACATGAGCATTTCTTTCTACAGTGCTAAATTCCACTATTAATATAATACAGTGGTTGATCTGGCTGATAAAGATTTCCTGAAAATCTCTCCTGCACTAGATGGCAACCAACTTACACTAGATCTGCAACCAACTAAAAGCAATATCGACACTGAAGGAAACACTGTTTATTATACCAGTGGTTGGACTGTATGGGTGATACACCTCTAGACTCACCCCTTAAAGCCCACCTTTATCTTTAAAAATGTGCTAAAATTGTTCTTTGGAGTGGGTCCACTTGCGGTGTTTATTAATGAAAACCTTAGAGCGTAGATGTTCCTTGGAAGACGTATTATGATATCTGTTTTTACATATATCTCTTCATTTGTTTGCTTTTCCCCAGAGGTGGATCCCTGTTTGGATGCAGACATTTGTGATCAGCTGTGTATCCATACGAACGGCTCTTTTGTGTGCGAGTGTCAAGATGGGTACATGAAGGATAGTTCAGAGAGTGGCTGTTGTCTGGCTACAGGTGAGGCTTCTTTAAATCAGACCGCTGGGAGACGCATGAACTCATCACAGATGTTGAAGCAAAATTTTGTATCTCACCTGTTTTTCTTTTTAAAATGTCAGCTGCTGTTTATGCAGGGTCAAAATATATTATTTTTTTACTTAAAGTAAAATAAAATATGTTTACACAAATTTACGTTAGAAAGTAAGAGGTTTTTCTTTCTTTAAAGTTGTCATTTTTTTAAAACAGCAATGGTATTTTGCCCAGAATCTCTAAATGTCTGGTCTTCTCCAAACCTGCAGACAAGTGAACTTAACATACACGTTATGGAGAACGTCCAGAGGATTGTAGGGCTGTCTAATTTTGACATTCATCTAGGCTGCAAGAAGGATAATGTGGACTATGCGCAACATTCCAGAAATGCCATTTGAGATACAGGATTCAGATCGTGGAACATTTGACATGATCTACATTTTGGACTGAAAATATATAGACTTATACAGAAATATGGAAAATTCTAAATGCTCACAAACTTTCAAGCTCCATTATATGCAGTGAAAGTCTTAGTGATTTTATATGTAAAGTTGTGGGACACTGCACTCTATACTCTATACATCTATACTAAGTTACTGTCAGGTTCCTCCCGTTTTTTCCTGTGCATAGTGCTGTGGACTGTGCCACAAATGACTTTACATACACTTAAGCCAATCGTTTTGCTTTCTGCACAGTGGCCCCTGTCTATAGATGGGATGTATTAGGCAGCAAATGAACAGTCAGTTCTTAAAATGAATGTGTTGGAAGCAGGGGAAAGTGTAAGTGTCCGAGTGTCTTTTATTAGGGCCAAATTGTGATGGCTAGTCAGAACATCTTCAAAATGGCAGGGCCTGTGGGATGTTTCTGGTATGCAGTGATTAGCACTTGTGCAATCTGGTCCCACAGAAACTGATGAAAAAGTTAATGCTGTCTTTGATAGAAAGCTGTTAGAACACACAGTGCATGACATCTTGCTGTGTGTAGTGCTGTATAGCTGCAGATTGGTCAGAGTGCCCATGTTAACTACTGTTCACCACCAAAAGCACCTAAAATAGGAACTAGACCATGGAATCTGGTGAATCACATTTGCTTTTACACCATTGTTCTCAGTCTGATCGTACATCTTTTGAGACGTGCTGGATGAACTAATTTGATTTATTTGATATAGAAACTGTTGTAACCCGAGGACCCCCTGTATATAGTTTACACTGTATCCGTGTATCACCTTATCAGAACATACATTTGATTCAGACAGTTCTCATGTTGCTGTTTTTGTCACTCAGTTAACAAACTGATTGTGGGTGTGGGTTTGTGTGTGTAGGTGATGCTGCAGGTGTGCTGTTCTCCAGCAGTGCAGGGATTGGCTGGATGGACAGTGCTGGTTCAAATCAAAAGAAAATCTCTGGCAGTACAGGAGATCCTGGCACTTTAGCAGCATATGTGGCGAACAGAACCCTCTACTGGAGCAATCCTGAACACACAGGAATCTACAGGTACTGCAGAAGCTCATCTGCACTTCACTCCTTTCTAGACATGTTTATTACTGTTAAGATTAATGCTGGGCAACGATTACATTTTAACAATCGCATGATGTGTTATATTGTTATACGCAAAATGCAATAATGAATTCAAAAGTAGTGCATTGCACACTGCTGTGTGAACAAAAGTGAAGAACATTTGGTTTGCAAACACTTTAAACAAATAAGGTGCTTTTTAACAGCAGTGTTCTCTTTAACACATTTGCACTTATATTTAATATTTGTCAGTCTCAACGTAAAAATTAACAATCAAATATAAAACCAAAGATATTTGCCATTGCGTAGCGCATTCACATTTTAGTTTGTTTGTTAGTTCGTTTTGTTTTTTAGCTAGTTAGCCTCTAAGTCCAGAGCCACGATCATAACAAGCAACAGCAAATTAACATTTATGTTTTCTTTTTTTTTTACTGAACAGCAGAAACATTTTTCTTTTATCAGGGAGCATCATAAACAGTCTATGTTCAGGAGCAAGTGTCCCTGTTAGAATGAGGTGAAGTGGTTGAGCACAAAAAAGTGACCTCATTGTTTGTGATGCGTGATAATACCCACCCCAAGCCAGTTCTGATCTGAGTGTGTATTCAAAGCCAATAAGCAACAAACGTTCAACATAATAGTAATAAAAATGTGTTAATGCGTGTTGAAATAATTGTCGGCATTAAGTTAATAATGTCTTTACGCGATAGTAACGTGTTGAATCGCCCTAGTTAAAAGAAAACGCATTTGTATCTCTGTGCCAAGGGTTTGCAGCTTCAGTCTTCTTCAGGTTTCCTTTTTCGAAGCAGATTTTTTTTTTTTGTGTAAAACTTTTTTAAGAGCAGGATTGTCCAGAACACCAGCACACTAAATTGAACACTTCAATGTCAGTGTTACAGATATTTTGTTACAATGATGTCCTGCACTATGGTTTATTGTCTTTTTTTAAACTATTGTGTGTTATCTTTTATTCTTCAGTTGCACTGAGATTTCTTTTTCTCATGAGCATAAAGCACTTGAGCTTTGGGACATTCTTATTTGACCATGCTTTATAATAACTTAATAATAACTGCTATTACTACTGCTGCTAACAGTAATAATGTTTTATTTTTCATTTAAACAGCACTGTCTCAAATGTCAAGGCAGTCAAGAAAAGAGATCCGAGCCACAATTATGATGCAACAGTAAATGAGAGAATAAAAATATAAACTTTGAAGAACTAAAGATGAGTGGTCTGTGATTGATGAACATCATAAAACAGCACTGAAATGCAAACACTTTCAAAGCATTATCATTCACCACTGTTTGTGTGTATGTTTGCGTATGTTTTTCAGGCTTTCTCTGGCCAGTGAGAATCAGATCCCAGCGCTGCTGTTTGAAGGCAGCAGTGGTATTACGGGATTGGCTGTGGACTGGGTGCATGAGCATCTGTACTGGACCAGCAGTAACACTCGAGCTTTATACGTCTCTACTCTGAACGGCTCGGAACAGAGAGTGGTAATCACCGACCTGAGCCAACCTGCCGCTGTTGCTGTTCAGCCTTTGTTGGGGTCAGTTGCTTTTACTGGGAATCAATTTACATTAAAGTTCAAATACATTACAATCTGATTTTGACAATTGTGACTTTCACACCAAATATCATGGACAGCTGGGCATAATTTGGTTAGAAAAGCATGAGGAAATTGAAGCTTTAGAAATGCTGCTAGTGTTTTTAGCTATACCATGTTTATAACAGTGTGTCACACACAGCACGGGCAAACCATTAAAACTGCTCCCTAACCTGAGCCTGACAGAACCTGACAGGCAAATTTTTCATGTACATCATCAGACTCGGGTCAGGTCTCTCTCTCACTTTCTCTCTTTCTCTCCCTCCCTTTCTCTCTGTCCAGGGCTCCAGATGGCAACTAAAATGGTCGCCAATGCAACTAAATGTTTTATTTTGCTTTCAGTTGCCAATGGCGATTATCTCTCAAAACCAAGAGAAATTAAAATCTCAAAATGTGCAGATACGCTCAACCCAAGTATGCCGTTCCTACTACACTATCACGTGATGAGTTATAGGAATTTCAGCTCTTATTAATGAGTCGTTTGGATCAGATCACTAAGAAGATCCGGCTTCTTTGGCTCCCAAACACACAGACAGACAGAGAGAATGACAAACCCTGTAAGGGTTATGTTTGGCCAGTGTAAAATCCTGTATCATTGTGCTTACGTTTATCCAAAACGTTGTTTGGACTGAACACAGGAACGCATAGTTATGATAGCTTAGCATGGCTGAAGGTTAAGGTTTATAAAACGGGATTTTAAAATGGCCAAATATATTCAAAGCAATTGTTCAGCTTTACCTATGAAATGTAATCCCTCGGAATCTGGTTTGGAGCGTAGAGCCCCAAGCAGAACATGATAAAGTCAAAGAACCGACTCTTTCGCCACTGACGCATCTCTATCGAGAGCGGTGTTGACATATTGAATTTCGTTTGAAACAATTTGCACGGCCTGGCAACCTGTTGCAGAGCGTATTCTAAAATATAAGAAAAATAAACATTAACTAGTCGAGTGCTTTACTTCGGCAACAATTTAATCTATGTCTGATTTCTTGTTTCTTTTTAACGCTCATTACATGGGGTAACGCTGGAGACGTTAATGGTTAATGGTTTTTATTTTGTCAGGAGTCCTGCTCTCGCCCCCCTCCCCCTTTCTCCCTTTCTCCCTCTCTCCATTCAGTTATTAAGTGTCCCAATGGTTACGTTTAGAGACTACATCTATGAATCTTAATCTTAATTGATTTTGTTTCGATTGTAGAATTAAAAAGTGACTTTAATTGTCCGTAAATGCTGCTAGGGACTCTAAACCTGCTGTATTTCCCCCAGGCTGCTCTTCTGGTCAGACAGTGGAGTTTTGCCCAGAATTGAAAGGTCCAGTCTTGAGGGAATGGACAGAAAAGCCCTGATTACCTCAGCAATACAGAACCCTGTCTCCATCTCTTTAGGTCAGAACACTTCGGTTCATGTCTCTTCAGTATAAAGTAGGTCAGCTTAGTTTTAAAAGTGAAAATCAGGTCACATTATTATACAAAGTCAAATTGACTAACGTGTCTTTATTCTGTATGCAGATTTATTTAGAAACTATGGTACCATAAAAGATAATGATCACTTTTATGCCAAATTAATTTTATGCTCTCTCTTTTCATGGCAGAATACATTTGTAATGTCAAGTGACTCTTTATAGTCATGAGTGAACACACGGCACCACAGCACACGGTGTGAACACTGTGAAATTCTTTCTCTGTATTTAGCCCATTCACCAAGTGAAGCAGGGAGCTGCCACCAGGGGAGGGTGCTCAGGGAGCATTGTGTGGGTGCGGTACCTTGCTCAGTGATGACACTAGCAGTTAGGATTCGAACCCACAACCTTTTGATTGCAGAGGCAACGCCTGAACCATTAGACCACCAACTGTAGACTCTAGAGTCCAGCTGTGTTTCAAACATGTATTCTTTAACTTTTTCTAGGAGAATGGTTTTGCTGGAGTTATAGACAGGAAAGGGACATTTTGATGTAAATTTCATGCCATGCAGTTTATTTTTCATTGGAAATTCCTCCTTTGATTCTGCCAACAGGTCCAGTACATGTACATGTGCATGTTAGTCTACTCTGAAGCCAAGTTATATTATTTTAGACTCACAGAAGGCAGTTTGTTTCAGACCTTCATTGAACAGATATAATTGGCCTACAAGTCGTAGAAGTCGTTCTACCATTTGCCAACTATATTTGCACTGCAAAAACTCCTGATCTAAGACTTGCAGTCTTGTTTCTAGCCTAAAAGTCTTCTTGATCTTGTTTTAAGAATAATATACCATATAAGAGCAGACTTTGTAAGATTATTAAGATTGTTTTAAGGTATTTTTTCCATATTTCAAGAAATCTTACCAAGTGCACTGGCAGATCATTTCACTTGCTTCTAGTCTAAGGATTTCTTTAAATAGGAAAAATATCTTAAAACAATCTTTATATACTATATAAGAGCAAAAAATCTGCTCTTTTATAGTATATTATTCTCAAAATAAGATCAAAAAGACTTTTAGGCTAGAAATAAGATTGCAAGTCTTAGTTAGATCAGGAGTTTTTGCAGTTTGTCACTTATTTCACAGTGTACCAGATCTGCGCAAACCTCTTGTAAACATGTCGACTGAAAACCTTTTGATTATGGAGGCCTTTTTGTACAGACTTTTCTTTCATATGAAATTTGATTTCTAAATTGTACAAGTTAATATTTCATGATTTGCTTGACTGATGAATAATCCCCCGCTGTGTTGGTTGACATACTGTATTTTGTTCATGCATTGTTTTACCCTCATAAACAGATATTCCCCGTGGGCTGCTGTATTGGGTAGACTCTGGGCTCCGTACAATCTCCCGGGTCAGATATGATGGCCAGCATCGGAAGACAGTGTTGGAATCAAACGGTTATCTAGATGATCCATTTGGACTGGCTGTATTTGAGGTACATACTGCTCCTCCTGCCCAGACCTGCTACTATTATGATTGTTATGGCTGCTCAGTTACTTGAATGTTCTGCTTTGTTCTAAAGGTACATTATAAGAAAAGATAAATGTTTTGTTTTATTATGGTGCAACAAAACACATACAGGCCATATGTTTCATTACTTCTGTCAGAATGACCACTTAAACTATAGGTTTTGCTTTATGCTATGAAAAAAAAACCTTCTTAAGTTCCTGCAAGTTATTTTAGACTGAGAGCAAATAAATAGTCATCTCTTTCCTGTGCATTTATTCTTGGTGCGTGCGTGCGTGCGTGCATGTCTAGGGTCGTGTGTACTGGAGTGACAAGTTGACGGGCTCCATCTGCAGTGTAGACAAACACAATGGGAAGTTGCTAAAAGTGGCTAAGAATGCTGGGATGAATTCCGCTGCTGGACTTCTCGTCTACCACCACCTTCTCCAGCCCTCAGGTGACTGTCACACTACACACACACACACACACACACACACACACACACACACACACACACACACACACACACACACAAAGAGATAAAGAGATATGTATAAAAATAGAAAGATTATCGTGGCGCATCACATCATATCCTGTGCTTTGTCTTCTCTCATGTACGTCTGATTCTAAGATGGTATAATTTCCGTTCAAATTGTGCACACATACCAGCTCACAATAACCTTTCAAGGTTTTTTTCCAAGTATTCCAAGTTGACATACTTTTGTTGTGCAGCAATATGGTTTTTCTGGCCTAAAAGTGCATTCTGTATGGTTAAGTATGGTTAAGTTGTTTTATGTTTGCTTTCACTTTCAGGTACAGGACTGACTCCAGCTCAGGTGGACATTGTAGCTGCTGATTCTGCATTCCCATGGATTGTCTCTCTGATTGGTTGGTTTATTTTTATACTGCAGTTTTGTCATACCTTCTCTGCCCCCAAGTGGCTTTCCTATTGGATATCACAATTCACAGTGCACTGAGAAAAAACAATGGGGGGGTTACGAACGTAGTTTAGACTTGTAACATAGGTATTAATTTTTGAAAAACTGTATTTCTTGCATTAGACTGGTCTATAAACAAATTTAAAACCAACTCATTTTAGACTTAAAAAATTAGCCACCTCACCCCCAGGCTAACATAGGTCTGAAGTGCTATGTCACCATGGAGACAGCAGAAAATGAGCAAAAAAACAGAGGAAGAGATGGCTCATAATTTGTGGTTTGCTGATGAATTTACTGAGAGAGCTGTAAGATGGGGAAGAGTCTTCAGGGATTGTACTAACCTGCTGGAAATTTACAGCAATGAAGAGGTTGAAGAATGAAAGCTATAATAGCTACAAAGGAAGTGCGAGTCTATGTCCATATTAAAGTCTATGTAATATCAAAATTCCTGTTGGTGTTATGGTCAGGTGACCCAATACTTTTGTCCACAAAGTGCCATTATGTGCTCCCCCTATACAAGGCCACACAACCTGCTATTCTCCCCTTTTGAACTCCATGAACACCGTAAAAGAGCTTAAACAACTTCTATCCTGCATGGATCCCTCGCGAGAGGATTACACACTGTGCAGACTGGCTTTTTCATGTTGGTTGCTTCCTGTGTCTCTGCACCCTGCACAAGATGGTGGTGGGCAGTGTGGTCCCCAACCATCTTGTTCACCAGCACTTGCTGTTTGTTAATCTGGCATCATGGTTGTGGGAACCTCACCACTGAGGTGGACTACACGCTACAGTTTAAGTACAAAAATTGATAGCATTTGGCAAATGATTGGACGAGTATCAGGATGAATTCTCTTGATGTTAGAAAGCAGCTAGTGACATGATTTCATCCCTGTGGGAATGTCATTCAAACATACATATACCAGGAGTGGCCCTCAGATATCAGGAGAAGATGAGATTGGTGTTATCAGAATAACGGTGTTTGGAGAACCCATGTGAAGATGTTCTATTACAATCAGAGAGTGTATAAAGAAAAGAGAAGCACTGAGCCTTGGGGAACACCAGTGGTAAGTGTTCAGAGATAGAGATGAATAGAGATAGCCAAAATGTTGAGTGCCTGTGTGGCTCTAGTAAAGACAATGTCAAGGACATTACCCGCATTATAGGCTGGAGGAGATTTGTTGAGGAACAGAGCAAAAGATGACAGAAGTTTTAGGTCACCAAGAAGAATGAGTGGAGGATTGCCATCTGGGAACAGACTGAGAAGGATGTCCAGTTTTCAGTGAAGGTTCCCTCTGCCCCAGGGAGGCAATACACAACAATCATGTGGAGTCTTGTGGGATGAGATACACAGCAGGGTATTCAAAAGATAAAATATTGTGGGAGAGAGCAGTCCTGTGCCTTATGCTCTTCCAGTATTGCGAGATAAGTTTGAGAAGGCAAAAGTCGAGAGGAGAGTTGCTGGTGTTGTCGAATTTCCCAGTGTAATCGGTGTTTCAGTAAGAGCCAAGAAGAAGAAAGAGTGAAAACATGCTAAAACTGCAGTGAACTTCAGTGTGTCTGTCTTACAGAAGATTGACCAAATATCAAGTCAGAGAATAGATGGACAGAGAAGGATGCAAATAGTTATTGGGATTACTGACCCTCTGATGAGGAGCACATCTAGGATGGTGGAATGTGTCTAATCCCATACTGAACTGTCACCAGAATGGATAAGGGTGTAGGGCATGGTGTCATAGCCTAACACAGTGATCCACTGCTGTCAAACATGAAATCCAGGGTTGAATCAAGCTAAATACATTTTAGCTGCTTAAGAAGGAAAGCCTGCTTTATGAGACAAGTTCCTGCAGGATATTCTAATTAATAACTGACAAATCACTATCTTTTGTGTGTGTCTCTGTAGTTTTCCTCTGTGTTTTGTTGGTGGTTATCCTGTTGTGCTGGTGGAGAACAGAAACAACTTCTACTTCTCTTCTTGTCTTTGAGGATGCCACGCTGAAGGAGTCGCAGGACCCCCTCGTATCGTCTAAACACACTGACACACACCAAGAAAAAGTACAGTTTACACACAAACACGACTCCACATATACCCAATATCACTTGTCATTAGAGGGGGGTATTGTCCATGTCTCTTTCAAGTAAAAGTATATAAATCCTGTTAAATATTGTTCATGCCTCAAGGTAACTCAAAAACCAGCACATTCATGTGTATCTTTTTATTCTGCTTACAACATCCTAGGCTATTCAAAACGACATAAGATTTTTAAATGAAGCATGATACACTGCCAATCTGAACAGGTCATTAACATAAATCAGAGCTAGTAGTCTAGTGAGGTAAACTAGACTACTGTGAACCCGATGACTACAAAGTTGCAAGTTCAAACCCCTACTTTCTACAACTGTGTCCTTGAGCAAGACACTTAACCCTCAGTTGCTCCAGGGGGACTGTCCCTGTAACTAATGATTCTATGGTGCTCTGGATAAGAGTGTCTGCCAAATGCCGTAAATGTAAAAAGTTTTTTAAAGAAACGCATTATACTCCCCTGTGTTATACGCAGCATGGTACTAATAATGTTGGCGGAACACGTTTTTCCAAGTACCTTATCTCTTTCTTAAAGTCTCAGCACACACACACATCCAAGCACTTCCACTGTAATCAGAGAGCTCCTTTTTTTGAAGGGTGCATTGCATTGATGTTCCACCTTAAATACTACAACGAATAAAAACACCTTTTTAAAAAAAAAAAAAAAAAGGAGAAACTAACCCAGGAGAAGTGGAGAAAAGTGAGCTGCACGACACTTACTCTATCGGTAATAAGGACACTGGTGTTTCAGTTTCAGTTTGTGTTTTTAGTCTGAAGTGAGCTGCTGACGTTTCATTTAAATCTGCTACACAAATATGTAGCTAGTTCTCTCAGCCTTTCAGCAGATAATTTTTGTTTTTACTAGATGAACAGACAACTTGTGCACAGTGTATATCGTTTCAAAATCTATAACAGAAAAAATGGTAGCCTAATCACAAAACCCTGCATTCATGGATATACAGCTCGGTACAAAACATGTAATAAAAATAAGACCACTTTAAAAATGTTTTGTTTCTCAGGTTTTATCCTTTATATAAGAACTGCTGACAATAAAAATATTGTTCTGCGAAGCATAATTTTAAAGGAAATGACAAAACCTCTAAAAATGATGCAGTATTAACAGAACTTGAATAATTCAAAGAAAACAAATCTCTTGTTCTCTCTTAAACAAAATGGCAGTAATCAACTTTGATGTACTTTTGCCTTCCATGTGGTCACATTGTAAAAGGAGAGTGTTGAATACAACACTTTTCCTCATTAAATAAGATTTGATTCAGGTGATCACTAATCAGTACCTCATGTGTAGGAATTTAACAGACACTGGCATGGAATGGTTGTCGTACCCATAGAGATGCTGATTTAAAAATATATTGTCTCTTATTTTTTTCCAGAGCTGTTTCACAGCACACCTGCTCCCACATCTCTCAATATCATGCTCCCTCTTGTGTATTACTGTGTGTATTAGTTCAGCTTTAAATATAAAGTGACGTTAGGGTGAGATTTGTCCTTAATATATTTTATTTCATAATTGATATCATTTAGAGTTAAATTACATTTTAAGAATGTAATAGGAACATGTTGTTCAGGTCTATCACACTGTGTGCCTTGCATCATATCACTCTGTGGTGCCCCTACTCATGAAACTTTCTCTTTTGTTGTGCAGGATGATACACACATCAGTTTAACACTCTGAAACCGGAAGAGAGCATTCAAAATCTGCAGTGGATTTCTGGCCTTCCCTTCAGTATGTGTGCAGGAGGCATGACCATCCCACTCACTCGTAGAAAAAGTCTGTACACTGATGTTGTACCGGTGCTGGTCCTGGACACTGATGTGTGTGGAGCCCTAAATGACTTGATTAGTTTAAATTATATTTCACAAACTCTTCGTGCCGTTTGCTCAACCATAGCACTTCTGTGATCGTTATTCTCTTTTAATATGAATAAAGGTGAACCAGATATCTCTAGAAATCAATCTCTTGTGAGAACTACTGAGTGGAACTGAATCCATCATCTCTGTAGGAAGTGTTCTGAAATAAAATTAACAGACAAACTAGGAATGTGTTCTAAAGTAAGCGACACAATTTTCATTGGTACTGATGTCCACCATGGAGTTGTCTCAAACTGAAGTGTCTGCTCATGATGACACTGAGCACTTCAGTGAATGTCACAATCCATGAAGGCAAAGGTTAAGTTGAGGTAATTTAGTTTTCACCTTACTTGAATTATTACCCTCACCTTACTCTTGAATTATTTTCTCCAATTTATATTTTTCTAAAATTGCTGTAGATTAATATTATGTTTAAAAAAAAGATGTTCTCTATTTTTTTCTGAATAAATCTAAATCTGAAATAAAGGAATCCTTTCCAAGAAAAGATGAATCTGACTTTCTTGTGAAACAACTTCCCTCCATATCTATGATTAATATGATTAATCTCCGTTGTTATTGAAACTTTTCTGAAAAGTAAGTTCAGGAAAAAAAGATCAGGATTCAGGATGAACCGTCCGGGAACCCAGGACCGCTTTTCCGGACCGTAGCCCTCCCAGTCGACAAGATACTGGGTGGCACAACCACGGTGTCACGTGTCCAGGATCAGCCGAACAGTGTAGGCCAGACCACCGTCAATGATCCGAGGCGGAGGGGGAGCCGGAGCCTGGGTAGACAGAGGGGAGAAAAACACAGGTTTGAGTTGTGACATGTGGAACACAGGGTGGATGCTGAGAGTGGCAGGCAGCTGGAGGGTTGACAGGGTTGATGCGATGAGTGATTTTGTAGGGTCAGATAAAGTGGGGGGAGAACTTCTTGAATTCATTTTGGAGGGTGATGTGCTGGGTGGAAAGGTAAACCCTGTCACCAGCATGGAACAATCATGCCGGGGGGTGCCGACGACCATGCTGCTTGGAGTAGCAGGTGTTGGGGATGGAGTCCCTGGTCTGGGACCAGAGTTATCGGCACCGGCGGACCACTTGTTGGGCAGACGGGACGTTGTCCTCCGGTCCCTGGTGTCCCTTGGAGAACCGATCCATTAGTGAGGATGGTATTCTTTCCTTGGGTGTCAGGTAGACCAGTCTCAAAATCCACAGCGATGTGGTACTAGGCTGCAGCTCCACGGTTGGAGCAGTGTTGGAGCAAGTTTTGCAGGCCTGGACAAATCCCCTGGTTTACACTTTCAGGATACATTTCACTGTGTGTTGTACTTGTATGACTGCATGTGACAAATAAAGTATCTTGAATCTTGAATCTCATAGTAGGGCACCATAAGGCTCATTGAAGCAGAGTCAGGGTGTGGGCTGTGCCTGGATGGCCAGCCATGGCGGATGAATGAGGCCATTGAAGAGCCTCCTGACGCACTGCAGGGGGCACTGGCGGACCCTGTCTTCTAACCTCCACCAGTGAGGATCCATGGTGATGTGAGGCGACAGGACAGGCGCGAGATCCCTCCAGGGGCTCTCAGCCAGTTGTTGGCGTGAGAGGGCATCAGACTTGGTGTTTTTGGACCCCGGACGGTAGGACATGGCAAACTCGAACTGCTCAAAGAACACGGCCCACCGCACCTGCCAGGGCTTGAGTTGCTCGGCTAGTTTTATAGTGATCAGGTTCTGATAGTCCGTCCAGACCGTGAACGGGTCACTGCCGCCCTGGAGCCAGAGACGTCATTCCTCCAGAGCCTACCAACAACTCATAGTTCCCGACCCCATAATGTTTTCTGGAGAAACAAAAACTACAGGGGTGTAGTTTCTGGTCTAGTCCTTGCTGTGAGAGGACAGCTCCTACGTTCACATCGGAGGCGTCCACCTCAACAACGAATGGTTTGGTATGGTCCAGGTGGATGAGGAAGGGCGCCATGGTGAAGAGGTGGCTTCTTGATTGAGGGTGAAGGGTCCGGGCTTGGGTTTGATGAGGGCAGTAGAAATTGGTGAACCCCAGAAAATGCTGCAGCTGTTTAAACAGTTAAAATCTGATGACCTAAAAGACTAGAGACTTACTGTAGCTTGAAGCAAAGAAGTCATCTGAGAGGACACTGTTTTTTTTTGTTCTTTTTGGTTTCTGCATATTTTAAATCCAGGACTAATTCAGCAGATTATCTGACTAATTTCATGATGTCAGGCTATCAATTACTGACACTAGATGGCGTTCAAGCATCTAAAATGAAGAGGGGTAGTCCAACTGAATACTGTGCATACTGAACACACAGGTGCAACTGCAAACAAATATAAACATTAGATGTTACCAAATTAAAGAAATAACAGATTAACATGTAAAACAGTATCAGCACTGAAGGAAATATGGATTAATTGAGACACATGTCTTCGAGCTTCGTGCCATTCCAGCTCTTACTCTCTGGCCTTATCTTAAAAATAAAGGTTTTGATCGCTGTTGCTGATTTTTATTCCAGAATTAAAAGGTGATTTTAATGGCATGGATTACCTAACCAAAACACAACCCTGTCTACATGTGTTTACATCAGAACACTCACATCTGTTCATCCCTTTTATTTTTAGGACAGCTTAGACGCTTTATTTAGACATTGAAGTTGTTATTCATAATATTAGTTCTAAAGGGGTGTCCTTAAATGTTTCACATTTGTTTCTAAGTTGACTATTGGCTACCTGGGACAGCAGCCTGATGGCCAATCTATTACGGAGTTGCCCCTGTGATCAAAAGGTTGTGGATTCAAATCCCAGGACTGTTAATGCACCACTCAGGTACCTCTGAGAACCCCAGCAAGTAATTTAATTGTCTTCATTATTATTCTAATATATATAAACCCGTCTGTGTAGCTATGTCCAAACTTTTGACTAGTACTGTATTTTCTGTTATAAAAATCACCAGTTTGCAACTAGTATTGTTCAGATTAATGTTTCGGCATGACTGAGTTGATATATGAATTTATTGATTGATTAATCATGCAGTACTTTCTTGGCTGGTATTGGATGGACTTTGGACTCCTCATAATCTCCCAGTTCAGACAGACAGCCAGCACTAAAACAGTGGTCAAATTAAGCAAATCTGTATCCAAGAGGTATGCAAGAGGTAGCAGGATCGATGCCTACATCCTCCAAAGTTGCCCCTGTGATCAGAAGGTTGTGAGTTTGAATCATAGGACTGCTGGTGGCACCACTGATGTACCCTTGAGTAAGGGACCATTCCCACAGATCGCTCCTGGGTTCTGGGATTCAAACTCACAAGCTTCTGATCTTCCGCAGATAATCTGGCTAATTTCATGATGTCAGGATTTTATCAGTTACTGACACTAGATGGCTATCTTCACGCATCTGAAATGAAGAGGGGTGGTTAAACTGAATACTCTGTGCATGCTGAGGACACAGGTGCAACTGCAAACAAGATGTTACCAAAATAAAGAAATACAAAATGTTAACTGATGCAAGAGGTAGTGGAATCGATGCCTACATCCTCCAAAGTGGTTAGGGAATTGCCCCTGTGATCAGAAGGTTGTGGGTTTGAATCATAGTACTGCTGGTGGCACCACTGATGTACCCTTGAGTAAGGGGGCCTTCCCACAGATTGCTCCTTGGTGCCACTTTTTAGAGGCAGCACCCTGCTTCACTTGGCGAATGGGTTAAATGCAGAGAAAGTATTTTGTGCTGTTCACACTGTGTGCTGTGCTGTGGTATGTTCCCATGTGACCAAGAGAACATTTTTTTTTCCTTTTCTTTTTGACGTGGCCAGCATTGAAAGTCTGTCCATCAAGCTGTGTCTCTTTATGGTGCAATAGAACAACAGACATTGTCACCCCTGCACTTAATTACAACCTAGAATGACCAAATGAGCATTACAATGCATTAGAAAGCATTATAGAGCATTATAGTGTATGTTAAATTAAACACTTAGACAGTAGGCACTTAGACACAAACAGTACAGAACATTTTTTGCAACATATCAACTTTCTCCAGTAATCAGTTTTGTTAGCTATGCATAGCAATTTTGCTTCCAAACTGTCTGTATTTAATTGATGTGTCCAATATAGTCCAGGCATATGCAGCAGCTGTGGCATGTACAGAGCAGTTTCTAATAACATTTTCTGTGGGAAATTGTGTTCATTCAGAAGTTGGACAAGAAGGCCTGGATCACTATCTCTGTTCCAGTTCACCCCAAAGGTGCTGGATGGGGTTGAGGTCAAGTTGTTCCACACCAAACTCCTCCAGCAATGTCTTTATGGATTTTGCTTTGTGCACTGGGACACAGTTATGCTGGAATCGAATAGGCTCTTCCCCAAACTGTGTCCACAAAGTTGGAAACATAACATTCTCCAAAATGTCTTGCTCTAACCACTAGGCTAACAGCTGCCTCTTTTTTTTCCTTTTTTTTTTTTTGTTAAAGGGTGCCTCATTATCAGAACTGTTACGGCTAAGTAGAAGTTTATTAGAGAATATCTAGTGAGAAGAACTGCCACACTTTGTGACATTTTCAGGTGCTCTCAAGAAGATCCAAAATAAATGGACTTCTAAGCTTTGTGTGTGTGGGAATTTACTGCAATGAATAAAAACTGGGAGATCAAATACTGTAATAAAAAAATAGGCAAAAATGACACTCCAATTCAAATCACTGTAATAAAGGGGAAAAAATATTTTTAAAACGTTTATAACGTTTGTGTGGGTTTCCTCCGGGGTCTCCAGTTTTCCACACAGTTCAAAGACGTGCACCAGGTGAATTAGGGGTTCTAAATTGACTGTAGGTGTGTGTGTGTGTCTGCCCAAAATGATCACCCTAAATATATAGTAATTATTCTACTATTTTTAAATTATATATCCAAACATTTCATACAAGATATCACTGAGCGCAGAGACGCACTTTACAAATAGAAACAAGACTATGAATTGAAATGAAAAATAATAAGTCTAGCTATCATTATTGAATTAAAATGATGTACTGGCTGTTGAAGCTGCTGTAGGTAGCAGATGGACATTAGGACCCAGGCGAAGCTACGCAGCGCTGTTTGTTAGCGAGTATCAACCAGAGCCCGTTTAGTAATATTTCTCTGGTAGCACCGTTTGTACTCAGTTCAACAGAACAATACGATGAGTGTCTCTAACTGTTTACTGCTTAACTTTACTTGTTTCCTTAAATGAAAGGAATGGTTTGGTGAAAAGTTTTCAACCCTCTATACACGCTAAATCCTTCCTACAGCCCTGGGGTCTCCCTGGTATCTGTGTTTTTGAGGTTAGCAGAACAAAATAAAACAGCCACTCCTGTTTTAAGAATGATTGGCTTGAGGGAGATGCAGAAAGTTTTTGTGGTATTTGTGGGTGAGTTCAGGGACTGCCCTGTTGCTATGCAAAAAATCCCCTCTGGTGTAGATTAGTCTAATGAGCTTGGCACTTCAGAGAAGCTCTTTTTTCATGTTGAAGAAGACTGACCAGTTCCTCAAGCTTCCCAACCTAATGATCCAGTGTTTGACAGCTGTGGAGCTTCTGAATATTGTTTTCAGTGGCCCGAGGTATGTCATCTCATGCTCTCCAAAATGACATTTGCATACTGAAATGAGAGAGCAATATGAATTGAATGCTCCCTGTTTCGGTTTGAGGGCATTTCCTGTCTCAAGAATGTAGGGCAGATGTGAGATTTGAGGGTGTGCTCTGTACATGCATGTTAGAGTACAAGTTCAGAAAGCTGACGCATGCACCTCCTTTGTGTTTTCTATGATGAGCACACACACAATTTTCCTTATACTTTGCTCAGTTTTTGACATAAAATAGGGCAGCTGGTGGCTGGTGGTTGGGAGTTGCCCCTGCAATTTCAGGACTGCTAGTGGCACCACTGAGGTACCCTTGACCAAGGTACACACACACTGCTCCCTGGGCGCTGTGTTTCTGGCTGCCTGCTTCTTTACTTAGTGATTGGGTTACATGCTGAGAAAAAAATTCTAACTGTTCACATGGTGTGGTCCACTGTGGTTCAGAGCTCAGCATGACATTTCACACCTCTTTACAAGGGAACTTCCATATAAGAAGCTGTTTTGCTGTATGATGGCAACTTGCCTAACCCTAACCCTGCACGGATACATACCACTCATCTTATGAGAGCTGCACAATAACTTTTAGAAGCTCTTTCATGCTCCTCTTTTAATGTTGACCTCAGTAAATTAAGTATGATGATGTCAGCACTATCATATCATCATGTCCTTCACTGGCACTAAAAAGCTCGGCATGCTCTGTACTATCCAACAATAAAAACAAATATCTGATAGAAGATCCTTGCTACCAAATCCAAAACTACTTCTGTGTCTGGTGGCTCAAGATCCAGGATGTTCACACATCATGACATTGGTGATGGGATTTATGGGGCTGATGGGGAATAGAAAGTACTGGGTTTTTCAGTCCAACGTATGTCAGATTCCACATAAATACTATGATGTTCTGCATGTTAAAGTTTTAAATCTCTTGCTAACAATTCACTTTCAGTGAATTACCTTATTTGTGAGATCACACCAGTTTACTTTTGTTTTTAATAGAAACAGTGCAGTGGATAGTGCTGCTGCATCACACCTTTAAGTGAAAGTGACAATTTGGTCACACATGAACACACCACAGCCCACAGTGTGAACAGCACAAAATACATCCCCTGAATTTAACCCATTCACCAAGTGAAGCAGGGGGCAGCTATGAACAGCGGAGCAGTGTGTGGGGACGGTACCTTGCTAAGGGTACCGCAGAGGTGCCTAGCGGTCTTGGGAATCGAACCCGGACTTTCTGATCACAGGGCGAATGCCTTAACCACTAGGCCACCAGCTGCCCCAGCCTTTAGGGTCGGGGGCTTGACTCTGAGCTCTGGCCTTGTGTGTGTGAAGTTCACATGTTCTGCTTATGGATCCTATGGGGTCTTTGGTTTCTCCCACAGTCCAAACGTGAATTGTGGATTCAAAATTAACCATGTGCAGCCTGGGGTGAGTCCCTGCCTCATGCCTGTTGACCTCGGCATAGACTCCGTGCACCTGCGACCCTTGAGAGGATTATGCTGTTACAGAAATTGAATGAAAGAACATGGCTTTAGAATGATTGCAGTCAAACAGTTCTTCTTGAAACAACTCCCCCCACCCCCAGTTCTAACTGTCTTCATCAGGACAGGTGAGAGTGTGGCTGCTATATTCAAAGACGCATTTCATGCAGATTTCTTTGTGGTGCAAAGCTTTCCAAGAAGTTTACTTCTTGGAGTAAACTTGTTATCTACAGGCCATCAAAATGTGGTCTGAACTCATGAATTATCTGAAATGCTGTCAATATTTTCTGCAGATGTTATCTCTTATTATAACTGATGATACCAGTGATAGCACTTCCATAGAACTGAATTTTCAGAGCATTATTTTGTTTGACTCTTTGATCTGATTAAGCACAAACCTGGTCCCACCCTGCCTTTCATGCCCAGGACTGCGATTAACTGTGCGATTAACAGTTATTGAGTCTAGGAGCTGACAGCACTTTGCTGATCCTATTGTGTCTCATTCAAAAAGCAGTGCAGACCGACATGACTTTTATATGCTCTGTGTAAATGGATGCTGTTAAAATGCTGCCAGCTGAAAAAGTAAATATGCAAATGTGTTGGATGTGACATCACAAAAAGTACTTTAAAAATGTTTAAATATGGACTATTTGGGCTAGGGAGTGAATGGGCTCTGACTTTTTGACAGTGTTTTCACGCTGTTAAGCATGTTTAACAAATTGAGGAATTTTGTATCTAGATGAGATCCTTTAAATCAGTAAAGATCTTACCACAGTAGTTTCATCCTGTTAGACAAAATAATTACTGAGTATTCATTGTCGCATTACAAATCGCCAGTGTCTTTTGAAACAAAGTTTTATCCTTATTATATTATCCTTATTAAAGTTTCCTACATATTTAAATGTTATTCATGCATATTCAAACATTATTTTCATTAATGAGTTCACATATATTAGCGCGTTGGAGCACACATGTAACCATTGTAATCATTAACTGTGTATTTTGTTCTTATAGTTGTGTAAGCAGAAGTAGACTTTGGGAAAGTACACGAAAGTTCACTATGCAACCTGTCAAACTCAGCAGTAGCTTATATGTTCTGCTCTGAAGAACACTGTTTTTCTGAATCTCTGATAAGCTTTGAATACCCAGAAGGAAGGGAGTTTTGGGTGGAATCCTGCCATCTTTGTTTACAGGCACCAGAGGACGTACAAAGTGACCCAACTTGAAGCGTCTGGGAACGGAGAAGATGGAATCCTCTCCTTCTATATTAGCACACTGTTTGACATTAGATTGATTGCAGCCTGATTTTATTACGTCTCATGGTGAGCTTCCTTTTATAAATGTTTATCAAAGTCCCTTTTTGGGTAAATTTCTTTAACAGAAACATTTCCATGACCTTTGTGTGCAGGTTTTACACCCACCAACATACACACACACACACACACACACACCCTCAACTGCCTCGTCTGTGAATGACCTGTTGTGATAGAGCAGGTGCTGTCTGTAAATTTTGAGTATGTATGCAAATGTAATGTAAAACAATTACCCACATTTGTATATTTAAATGCACTATGCAATCAATGGAACAATCTAAAAAAAAAATTATAAATAAACTTTTGTTCATACTATTGCCCTGCTGTGTTACACACATAGTGTGGTAGTAGCCTTGTGGGTAAAATTCGTGCCTTTTATGACCATAAAACTGCAGGTTCAAACCTCCACTTTTGACTGTAACTAATGATTGGAAGTCGCTCTGGATAAGGGCATTGGCCATATGCCCCTTTGCCACATGTATCTTTGTGTGGGACAATACATTTGCATACTTCACGTGTATACACACACATAATGCAAATAAATGAGACCAATCCCAAAAGCAGCCCTGTCTCTTCTTGCATCTGTTTCAGGCCACAGGGATGAACTTTGTATATTTCTCTTTAGACTGGGAGGCCTAAATGTCCACCCAGAAACACACAGAGACACCGGAGCTGGTGCACAGCAGAGACTTTATTTTAAACAAAAGCCAAATTAGTTATCAAAACAAAAAAAACAGAACCACCACCACTCTGTCCTCTCCCCCAGGCTCTCTTCTCATCTCACAGTATGCATATCTAAACTCAAAATGAGAGGAAACAAGTATGCCGACACTTCCTTGTATTTAAAATTACAGTACACCAAAAAGGCCTGATTGCAAAGTACACAAGCTATTGTCTTGTATATAACCTGAAGATGTGATTCTTTAAAAATTTCTCTGGACTAGTAAACACGCTGACTTAACATGCACTTTACAGAGAAGGTATTCAGTGCCTAGACTAATCCTGCCATAAGGTTATATTGCAGAATTTCTGAACTTCACAAAGACCACATAAAATCCAGTTTTCAGCAGACTTTGCTCATAAATTCACCTGAAATTAATTGTGAAACATGTAATGACAAATCAACAAAAAATGTCTCCCTACAGATATGGATTGATGATATTAACCTGTGCACATGCATCGAAGTGTAAACTGTCCATTTTGTGAGCACACCACACCACAACACACAGTGTAAACAGCAGGAGCTGGTTGGCGATTACAGATCTGCTTTCTACCAAACAATAAATATTTCTACAGAACAATATATACATATATATTTCCCGTTTCAGTAGTTAAGCAAACAGGATGTGAAACTGGTGTTCCAGACACCTTTGATCCTGGTAAGAGGATGTCACATGTTGCTTGGGTAGCGAAGCAAAGACACAGGTCCCCATTGTCTTTACCAGATCTTTATTTCCAATTTTAATAAAAGTCTGGCCAAACCCCCCCACCTTAGACCGTAAACATACGCACATACACACGAGAACACACACACACACACACACATCTTCAGGCCCAGACACTGTTATGCAAACCCTAAGATCACTGGACTAATGAAAAGTAAACAAGCACCTTTTATATGCATCCCTTGTGATGCATAAAATGCAAATGCAGTGCAATGTTTTGTTCAGATTTAACACAGGAAATAATTAGATTAAAAATTTATATTATAGAGCCTGTGGTGGTGGGTGCTGGAGTATGTGAAATGTGAAAGTGACCATTCTGCCATATGTGAACACACCACAGCACGCAGTGTGAACACCATGAAATACATCCTCTGCATTTAACCCATTCACTAAGTGAAGCAGGAGGCAGCTACAAACACAGTGTGGAGCAGTGTGGTGGGACGGTAGCTTGCTCAAGGTTAAGCCTGTTAATGACAGGAAATATGAGCTATCTTTGTGTTCTCTGGACTGTACAAAAACATTAATACAGTATATTTTATGAAAATGTAGCTGAATTTACATTAATATATTAAACTCGTATATGTGCTGGACAGTGTATACTGAACTGCCTTCTCCCACAGTTAATTCAGTACTGGAGCACCACAGGGGTGCGTACTCTCGCCACTGCTGTACTCCCTCTACACTTCTGACTGTGTGGCCACTCATG
>JBBPDE010013915.1:0-11139 GCA_037974605.1 Nannopetersius ansorgii
GGGTCTATACTACGCAAGCTATGATGACTTTCACCTTGATATTTTAGCACGGATTTACTCTCTCTCTCTCTCTCTCTCTCTCTGTCTCTCTCTCGTTTGTGACTTTTCCGGATTGCGGCCGTTTTAAACCTGTCTCGCTCTCTCTGTTTCTCTCTCTGTCTCTCGTGCACGTGCTCTCTCTGTGCCTCTCTCTCTCTCTTACTCTCGGGGGCCTTTAGACCATCGACAGAATTCAAATGAGCCATTTTATTTTATATTAATCTAGATTAATTCCAAGATTACAGTGAAATTATTCTAGATTAAAAAAAAAATAATCTATGCCCACCACTAATAAACAAATAGAAAGAGCTGCTTCTAGCGGCCACTGACCATGGACATGACAGTACCCCCACCCCAACGATGCCACAGGTCCTCATCCTCAGGGCTGCAGGTCTGGACGCTAGCAGGGGCACTGGGATTGGCATGCTCTGGAGGGGCATGAAAGCCTGTATCCTGGGTGCAGGCGTGGAAGCCGGCAGCTGCATGCTCTGAACAGGCGTGGGAGCCTCCTGGGGGCCGGTTTGGGCAGAGCTCTGTGCACTGACTCTGGGCTCGTTGGAGCCACCAGCGTGGGAACAGCAGGACTTGTGAGCTCGCGGCTGCGGAAGAGGCTTGCCAGACCAGCAGGGGGTTCATCGTTTGGGGCGAGTCGGACACAGCTGTGGGTGGATGAGCTCTGGAGGAAGTCAGGGAGTTCTTGGGCGACTGGTCAGCGGATTGGAGATGGGAGTGTCGTGACCCACCTCGCCTCCTATGCCCCCGAACCGTGGCGCTCCCGTCTCGCCATCTGGCGAGCCTTTGCGGGAACTGCCCCTCAGCCAGGCCGAAGACGAGGGAGCCAGCAAACAGGAGCCAGGATCACAGGCGCTTGGCTGACCTGCTACTCCAGATGTACCAATAATCCTCGTCCTCGGAGCTGAATCCACAGAGCAGATGGAGAACCGACTTTCACCTGCATTGGTTTCCCCCATGGCTGGGTCCAGTTTACCTTACTCCATGGGCCCTTGCCCAGGTGCCATATCTGGTACCGCAAAACAAAGCTTCTTAAAATCTAAACTGAACAGATCCAAGAACAAATCAAAACATAGAATCACTTCAACTAAACCACCGACCGGCTTTGAACACTCACCCGGCTGGAGTACACGTCAAAATAAAAGTCCCTTTAAAACAAAGCAGCCATTGACCATGGACAAGACAATTTGAATGATGAGCAGAGTACTATGTGATAACATGACAAAAAATTATCTAATGTGATCACAGTAATGTTATATATTTTTAACTTTGGCAACTTGTCAAAATGCTTGAAATGTTGAATGAAGCATCTAAAATGCATAAATCTGCCTAAGACAGTATAAGGAAGTGTAATATCACTGTATCTTAAATATCTGAAACTATCTGAAAAAAAAAATCTGAAAATTTCCTAAAATATAGTGACTAAAACGGCAGAGTTTGTTTGTACTGTATAAGTGGTGTTCTTCCAGAGAGAGGTTTTCTCCTGTTCTGTTTAGTTGAGAGTGACATGGTCAGTTACCACCTCCTGATTACTGCAGAAGAAAAGTGACGTGAAGGTTCTGCATCTCCCTCATCATCGCTCTGGTGATGAAAGACCTCTAAAAGGTCACATCTAAGTAAGGAGTCTTTTTTCCCCATGAGTCGGTGTCACTCACTCCAAACACATTTTGTTCACATAGGGAGTCCAGGAATAGGTTATGAGGAACATCCAGGGCCAAAAAAAAAAGCCCAGTAGTTGAGACCTTGTTTACTCCCACAGACTGATGTTGCAGCCCTCCCCAATTTTGCAGCCCTCCTTTTCTATTTAGGGCCAATGTGACCCCAATCAACATTTAATGTCTTTAAATAAATGACTGATATAATACTTCATATTAAATATCCTGTACGCATCTTGTACATTGGCCACTGGGGCCACTTTGACTAATGAGAAATATCAATATTTTACATACATTTGTTTTGATATTGAGGGTAATATGCTGTGATATGTCATTTTGTAATCTTCAATAAATAAACTGCTTTGTTCTGTAACTTAATGTGAAGGATTTATTTAATGTATGTTTTATTTAAAGCACTATTTAGGTGTCTACTAGTCAAACTGACCCCAAGAATAAAGGATGTTAGCAAATTTTAACATAATATGAGGGTTAAATTCCAAATGTGTCTATAGCATGGGCTCTTTGTCACGGTCGCTTCGCCTCTCCCTCCCAGACGTCGCTCCGATTCACCAGAGTATTAATTCCCCTTTCGTGTCTGTCATCTGTCATGTCTGCCTGTGTCCCAATCTCCTCCGTTCCTCCCTCCTCATTTTACCCTTGTTCCCTTAGCAGTCTACACGCTCCATTTGTATCCCTCCCATCTAACCTGTCTCACCTGCGTCTCGTTTCCGCGCCACACCTGTTTCCCATCCTCCGTCCTTATTTAAACCCAGTCTGGCCTCAGGTCTAGTATGCCTGTATTTGTCTTCCTTGTATGTTGCTTATAGGTTCTGGCCAGTGTCTTATGTTTATTGTGTTTTTCTGTTTTTCAGACTCGCGCTCCCCAGCCTTAAGTTCAGTTCAAGAAGGGTCCGGCTCTCCTGATTCTGCCTGCCTGCGTGCTACCTTTGTTTTTGTTTGTTTTCTTTTCATGACCCTGGGAGCTCGAGTCTGCTATTTCTGTTCTGTTATCATTTTGAGTTTTGTTATCCTGTATATAGTTCTGTTTATTAAACATTCCATCTGCACTTCGCGTCCTCTCCCCTCTCCCTTTATACGCAACCCTGACACTTTAACAATATCCATCAATCCATCCATTCATCCATTAATTCTCTGAACCACTTAATCCAGGGTGTTTTGGAACAGTAGCAGCGACCTTTCTGACTTCTAACTGCTTGACGTAACACTGCAAAATTCATACAGATGTTCATCTGAAACAAAATTCATCTGACTGTCCATCAATAACACTGAATGGGTTTCCCTGTGTTAACCACACACACACACACACACACACACACACACACACACTAGAAGCAATTTTATATCTCCAGTCCACCTGACCTGTAGATGTTCAGACTGTGGGAGGAAACCGGCGCTCCCGGTGACACACGCACAGAAAAAACCCTCAGCCTTCTCCCCATTGTACCAACCTTTTTAACAATATCTGTCCAGTCAAATGACGAGTAAATCAATAATAACAACCACATATTAAATGTTGTGTTAACAGCAGTTAGTCCACGCGACAACTTGGTGCAAGAGTTTTTTATGTGCCGTATTTTATTCTTATTATTCTTATTTTATTCTTTCTTTCTTTACAGTGCCAATCTGACATCTGAGTGCTAAATACAGACAACCAAAACAGTGTGTTAAATGTGTTAAGCAGTCAATATAGCCTTTTCTTTAAGTACCAATTCAGACGACCTAAATGGAAAACACTGTTTTTGGATGAAATGAAGAAAACGTTGAATAATTAAACAAATGTCTCCATTCAAAAAGGGGGAAAACGACAACAAACAACAACATTTATCTGAGCCTAAAAATGATAAGACTAGCAGAGGGAGGGGTGCGTGTGTGTGTGTGTGTGTGTGTGTGTGGTGAGAATGAATGAGGGATGGTCCTCCGGTAGACTCGGTCTGAGATGAGAATGTGAGTTGACTCAGGTGAGGATGGACTGGGGATACTGCGAGCTCCTCAAATGGCTCCTCTGCATCACCACAACAATCTTTTAACCTGTCAGGGTTCATCCACTCAATCATGGCCAATCATGAATATTGTAGGTGCAAGTGGGACGGGGCAGGGAGCTGCATGTTTAAACCATGGTCCTCTGTCTGCTGCACCCCTCGCCCCACAGACACACACTCCTCAAACACAGCTTATCTGTTCCATTCGGAAACATTGCCGACTTAAACGGTTCCATCTGTATCAGTATAAACACTGTAATGGCACGTAGATGGCAGACTGAATATTTTATGGATACAAAATGTTTTCAGTGTTTGTCTTCAAGGCACCGAGTGGTAGTTAATGGTAGTCGTAGATAGAAATTCCAAATAAAGTATATATTTAACATAATACAGCTGTGTGTATGACTAATTTTACTATATTTATATTACCACTCTATATTACTAATATTACTTTAATGAATATTATATATTGCTAGGGATTATTATAGATTAGACTATGCTAATTAGGATTATATCAGGATTAGGTTTAAGGATTAGGCTTAGACTAGGGTTAGGGTTCATTAGGACTATGTCAGGATTAGGTTTAAGGATTAGGCTTGGACTAGTGTTAGGGTTCATTAGGATTATGTCAGGATTAGGGTTAAGGATTAGACTAGGGATAGGGTTAATTAGGATTAAATTATGGTAAGGGTTAAAGGTTAGGATTAGTCTAGGGTTTGGGTTCATTAGGATTATGTCAGGGTTAGGGTTGGGGTTAATTTAGAGTTGGGGTTGATTTAGAGTTGGTGTTGGGGGGGGGGTGGCCAGGGTTTGTTTAGGTTAGGTTACAGTTAATTTAAGGTTATTATATTTCGTCTCTGAAAACTGGTCTGCTTTTGTATAAATTTGCACAGTTGCCAGTGTTCTTTTATATGTGCTGTTTTGTTTACAAAGTAGGTCCACACAACTCTCTCCACTTCATACATAACAGGCTTATTCTGAGAACCCACCCCTGCAAGCGTCTGCCAAGATATTTTTGGCGACGTTCTAAGAGTATGTTCTCAGGTTCAAGAAATACATTTTTAAGCGCATACAGTCGTACACAAAAGCTCGGATGACCCCGGCCAAATAACATGTTTTATTGATTTTTAAAATGGGTTAACGCGTCGTCTCCAAGGAACAGATTTAAATGCATTTTTCTGCAAATGTCAGTGCACAGTTTGTTTATTTGCTGAGTTGAAATGCGCGCTGATACATGGTCATATTTTCTCTTCAGTTTCACATTAGATCCCCTGCACTGTGTGCATGTTTTTGCCTTTGTATCACTTTATTCCCATCACTGTGTCCTTCTGTTTTCTAAGGAAAACTAAAAGAGCAGAAAGATTGTATTTTGTTTGTAAATTTTATTTATCTACAGTATTAAATCCATCTCTCTTACTGACCACAACGTCTTGTTTATATAGAATCGTGTAATTAGTGTTAAGCATTATCAGAGTATTTTCTGGAGAATTGTATATCTGTCTCTGTGTGTCTGTGCAGTCGTAGCATAAGCAATTTCTTCTGAGATTTGTGATTCTGATGATTCTGCAGTAAATGTGATCTCACGAATATAGTAATACCAACATTTGTGTGTAATAAAATGAGAGAGTGCACTCAGGTGACAAGCAGCTTGGGTTTACCATGTGTGACCGGTATTTACAACGTTGTCAGCTGCTCAGGTGCAATCGGCTTGAGGTTTACGAGGTCCGTCTGAGTGCATCGTATGTGTGTCTTCATCGTAAGGAACCGAGCCCTGGAACCGATGGTGGCAAGACGTTTATCAATTCATCAAACATATGAGTGGTGCAGAGATGGGGACTCAAGTCTGAGACTCGGACTCGAGTAGCATTTAAGTCGTACAAACAAAGACTTGTGACTTGACTCAAGACTTGACTCGGACTCTGGAGCTGTTACTTGTAAACAGTGTTCATTTCACAGAATTATTTATTTATATCTCGCACTCTTTCCAATGACCAGAAAACCACTCACCTCGCCCCGTGTCCCATTACTTTTGTCCGAGGTGAACGGTTTTCAGCTAATAACTGTAAATATGACTTGTGAACATCTCTGGAGTGGTGTGCACAGGGCTCCTCCTAAAGGCTGAGCTCATCACAGGTTTGCCACCGTATTGCAGCGCTCACTGGCATACAAATCGAATTGCGCTGAATCAGTTGTCAGCCCAAATCACTCCTGATCATTCGTTATGCAGGTGCTGTAATTAAGTGTGGCTGAGATGACAGGAATACCACTAGAGAGGTCTGACCTCAGGTCTGGCCTTTAATAAAGAGACATTAAATAAAGTGTTGCTTCCCTCCTGTGAGGCCGAGCGGTCCACATAAAGCCAGGTAATTGTATAGTTATTTGTCTCTTTCCACTCTCACCGTTTGAAATTACCCCTAATTGAATATTGATTTGTTTGTTTCACTCTCTTTTGGACTGCATTAAATATTTTGCTCAGAAATCGAGCATGCATGTTCCAGATGTTTCATTTATGGAAAGAGTGCCTGAGGGCTCCGGTTTCTGAGTTCCATCATTAAAGAGATCAGATAGCATACTTAAGTCTAAATGAATCAATTTGCTAAAACTTAATATCATATCACATAAGCACTGTGTTTTGAATATTTGTTTGATGGTTGAATCAAATGAATACCATCCTCAGTTTTCCCTGTTTGCCATGTTAAACATTGATCCCTGGACTTTTCACTTGATTGTGGTTTGAGCTCCGTGCCCAGATGGCAGCGGATGATGTGGCAAGGGAGGGTGGATGTTCCATGGCTGTGGGCCAGCTGAGATTGGCATCGTTCCTTAGGTGGACCCCAGTTGTTATGGGCTGCAGTTTAAATTAACTCTTAGAACATGGACATACTGAAAGAGCAAGAAATGGTAAATCGTCATCATACAGCCAAACAGCTCCTTATATGGAAGTTCCCCCGGTGTGTGTTTGTGCTTGAGGGGTTAGACGTCATGCTGAGCCTTGTTTGAGGTTCCTGTGTCACATAGAAGCATAGTTACTGTAATTTAAAAACATGTAATAATAAATAACACCACTGGGGTTTAAAAACAGCACCACACACAAATGAACATAAAGAACAAAAATGAAGAAATTTCTTTTATTTTAGGTTTTAGAAACAAACAGAAAAAGCACAAGAGCTCGGAGAACTTTGAAATGAACATAATGAACAAAGCTGAAGGATCTTTTAACCTGGGAGAATTTTCAGGATAGTCTCCGCCTACAAGTGGGTGGGGAAAACCCATAAAAGATAGGGGCTCCGGACAGCGGCCAATCAGTAACGCCGAGAGAAAGGGCAGCAAACGGCGAACGTGTAGGAGAACCAACAGAACCAATGGTTCTAGACTGTTTTACACAGGTTATATTTACTGAAATCAGAGTTTACTAATGAGTTCTAAGGGTTAAAAACATTTTGTTCTGTCGAGCTGAATGTATAGGTTTGTGTGTTGCAGGCATGTGGCTCTTCAGATGTTCTTCAGATCTGACCTTTTTAGCAAGCTGGGCCAGTTAGCATGGTTAGAGTCTTCCCACGAAGACATCGACTCGACTACCCTAGTGTGTGCATGTAAGTGAGTTTGTGTGTATGGACTTCTTAATGCAGAGACAGAAGCTTTGAAATATTTAGGCTCGGGACTCTCCATATCAATTATTCAGAGATGCTGTTCTAAGACAAAGTGTTTGCCGTATGTCTAAGACAGAGTCTACACATGTGGAGCGAGTTTGTAGGTGGATCCGCATTTGAGCTAATTTCTCAGAAGCAAAACTGCAGGTAAGAAAGACGTATAGAAGAATTAGTGAACTCTAGGTTTGACTGACTTTGGCTTTTAGCTGGTTGTTCTCATCTACAAATTTTCATTCAAATAAAAGGTTAAAAGAAGGTCATTGGTTTCTTTATGGCATTTAAATCTTCTCCTGTGTCTGTTTGGGTTTTCACCAGGATCTCCGGGTTCCTCCCACAGTCCAAGGACATGAATGTCAGGTGGACTGGAGATACTAAATTTACCCCTAGATGGGTGTGTGTGTAGGGTGGATGGATGAAGTAAACCATTTATGGCATCATCATTTTGAATTCAACCACTTTTACACAGTTTGCAATTGACGATTCCCGTTGTTTAAAAGATTTGTTTTACCTTTAAGATAACAGGAAGACCTTCTTCCTAGCTTTAAAACTGTAAAACTACAGGCCCAGTGTCCTGCACAGTGTGGTAGTTTCCCTGTTCAGACACACCTGATACAATTCACCTGTTAGTTGTTTGTTGTTAGAGAAGAGGAACAACTAAACTGTGCTGGAAACCAGCCCTCCAGAACCCGACTTGGGAAACTGCTGTGGTAGTGATATACACTCAAAGGTACAAGACAAAGGTGGCAGAAAGGGTTGTCTGTAAAATGGCAGAAGAACCACCTTAGATCTTAAATAACCATTTTATAGATTGTTTCTATGAGAACCATTTTTGTAAATTACATGTTTTTTTATAGTTATAGTATAACTATAGTTATTTGTGCATTGCTATAGTCACACAAAGGTACAGTTTTAGGGCTTTCCCTAGAATAACATGTCCAAGTTGGACTCTTTGTTTATAGGAGTTTAGCTGAATAGTATAATGTTTAAGAGCTAAAGATCCCTTCAGCCACAATAGAATGACCAAGATGTTATAAGTATAGAGCCAGGCTGAGCCGACCAAATCTAGGATACAATTAGTGGGGGGGGATAACACAGCAGAAACACACATTAACTTCTCATACTGCTTCCAGCAAAACAACCGTCAGTTACAAATTAGCTTTTCTCCTGTAAAAGCGTTGCAAGCAGGGAAAACTGAGTAGAATTCAATTACTGTCACAGCTCCAAGCTCACTCTTAGGTGGCCAGAGAACAGGGCTTTAGTTTGGTCAAATGGGTAATGAAGCTACAATCAGTGTCTCTGAGACGTTTTGTTGCTTTGCAGTATCTCTGGAAGATGGAAAAGGCCTCGTTGGGTGTGTCTAACGTACGGATGGTGGGTCTTCAAAAAAGGGTGTGTGTAAGTGTAAAATGCCCATTTGTTATACGAGGACACCCCAGCACAGCACACAGTGTGAACAGCACAAAATTGTTCTTTGCATACAACCCACTTAACACGTTTAACTAATTTAGCACATTTAACCCACTTAACACATTTAACCCATTTAAACCACTTAAGCCATCTAAACCATTTAACCCATTTAAACCACTTAACCCACTTAACACACTTAACCCATTTAACCCACTTAACCCACTTAACCCATTTAACCCACTTAACCCACGTAACACATTTAACCCATTTAAACCACTTAACCCATTGAACCCATCTAAACCATTTAACCCATTTAACCCATTTAACACATTTAACTAATTTAGCACATTTAATCCACTTAACACATTTAACCCATTTAACCCACTTAACACACTCAACCCAATCAACACATTTAACCCTTTTAACTCATTTAACTCATTTCACACATTACACATTTTACACATTTTACCCACTTAACATGGTTTAACGCACTTAACACATTTAACTCATTGAACTAATTTAACTCACTCAACTCATTTAACTCATTGAACTCAATCACCAAGTGATTCAGAAGGCTGTCAGGAACACAGCACTCTGGGAGCAATGTGTGGGGACAGTACCTTGCTCAAGGGCATTTCAGTGGTGCCACTTCGTAACTCCACCACACAAACCGTATTTTAAAAATTTTGAAACTCAGGTAAAAAAAAAAAACTCTAATTCTGCCAAAATACAGCCTGGGATGAAAAGCTGTGTCTTTTTCAGCTATAAAAATAATAATAATAACGATAGAACTTAAGAACAACAGTAGCGGGACTCAAACCTCTTAGGTATTAAACTGTTGTTGGAATAACAGAGTTAATTTAACCTCCAGAAGAGTGTAACCCAAAAATCCCCAGTGCACCAAGGGAGGGGAGATCATCAAGCTGCACTTTAAAGCAGCACTGAGCCTTTAAGGTAATAATCAGTCATTGGGAATGCAGTTCAAACATTTAACTTCTAAGAGAGAGGAATGAAATTAGGCCGGTGTTACTTTACACTCTCTCTCTCTCTCTCTCTCTCTCTCTCTCTCTCTCTCTCTCTCTCTCTCTCTCTCTCTCTCTCTCTCTCTCTCTCTTTGTGTTCTCAGAGCACAGGGAGCCTCTGCAATCTCCAGTGTGAGATGAGGTCAGTCAGCAGATCATCTAATGGTCACCCTGTATTCTTGGTTGACCTAACAGAGTGGGCATCACATACTATTGAGTATGGCACCTCTGCCTGTGACACACTCTCATTTCCTCCGTATTAATCAAACGGCTGACAGAGGGGAAGCTGGTGACTAATCAAATGTCACAGCGACTCCAACAGAGGTGCAAATCTGAAGATATGGGATCTGAAACTAAGTGTGAGGAACAAGTCACCTTAGATTGCCTGTAGCCTACTGTACTGACCATACTCCTCAGGTCTGTAATGCGATTCCAGGGAAAATGTCAAATACTGCATGATTTAGGACCCAGATTAAGCCTTAGTCTAGACTAAGAAGAGCATCTAAAGGCAATTCACCACTTGGGCTGAATTTATTCTAAGACTAAAAACAATTCAGATTTAGCCTTAGCCTAAGCCATTAGTCATAGCCACAGTATAAGCCATAGCTGTTGTTGATTTAAGTATAGCTTTACAGGTTTAAGAACAGTTGTGGACTACTTTAAGCACTGATGTACGTCGCTATGGATAAGAGAGTCTGCTAAATGCTGTAAACGTAATTCACATCTGGGAGACCAGGCAATACATCAATGAAACAATTCAAGATATTTATTTCAAGATTCCTTGTCAATCAGAATTGCGTTTTTTGGCCAAGTATGTGAGTGAACACATACAAGGAATTTGATTCCGGTAGACGGTGTCTCTCAAGCACAACAGTATAAAAAACAACTATATAAAAAAATACAATGAACAATATACTGAGCAAATATAATATACAATAATAAATCTACAATATGAATATGTAATATGAATTTATATTTATAGATATAAGATAAATGTTAACAAATGTATAGAAGTATTTTTGAACATATGTTTATACTATTTATAAATATATGTATGAACATACATTTGTATATATATATGTGTGTATAAATGAACAATGAACAATACAATAAAATAAATCTTATACAGAAAATACAATGTAGAGCTGTATCAATACATTTCAGTAAATATAACCGGTGTAAAACAGTCTAGAACCGGTGTTGGTTCTCCTACACACATGCAGGTTTTTACCACTCACGTGTGGGCAGAGACTATCCTAACGCATGTGGCAGGGCATTCAGGCCATTACAGACTATAAAACCAGCAACTCCACCCCCACAACCACAAATGTCTCCTTCCTGAATGAGCTTAATG